>LZPO01117095.1:62099-75544 GCA_001675575.1 Neotoma lepida
TAGGCCCCTGCCTCCAGTGTGTACTTAGATAGGCTTGTCCAGAGATCCCAAAGTGTCCCCTGAAAAGAAGTTCCTCCCTCCTTCCCTTCCTCTTCTTTCTCTCTCTTTGTCTTTCTTCTCCTCCTCTTCCTCAGCTCCTCATTGCATCTCTTCTGTTAGCAGGAACTGCTGGGCTGGCCATCAAGGCTGTCTTTGAATGGGACCCCTTTGTGAGGCAACCCTGCNGCAGCCAGCAGATCTTGATTCCAGTCCTGCTATGTCCTGGACTCNTAGGCAAATGATATCTCTGTTTTGGGTCTCAGAACTGTTCGTTCTAGTCTTTGGCTAGCTTCCAGCCCTGTTCTCTGACTCCAGGTACCCTGAAAGAAAGATAAGCTGCATAGCTAGAGCCCCAAGGGTGGAGCTTGGAGGGGAAACGTGGGGTGTAAGTTGCAGGGAGGTTGAAGGTGGGGGTCGATGATTTGAGCTATAATTCAGAGATTCTCACCCAAAGTTGCATCCGAATGAACTGGGAGGTTTCCAACACTACACATCCCTGTGCCTTGGCNCAAGTATTCATTAAATTTGTTCCTNAGCTTCTCACACGGAGGCANTGTGCAGTCAGGGCTGAAGACAGCCAGCNCCGGAGACTGGAGACCACAGTGGTCTTTCTCAGTCTTGCCTTGCCNAAGAGTCAGATATACGGAAAGGCTAAGGTAAAGGGTGGCAAGGTGGGGGTCCCAGTCTTCCTTCTCCTTTTCAGTGTGTAACCACTGGCCCAGCCTTGTCACGCCTTCCTTTTTTTCACCTGTAAAATGGAAATGCATTATAGTCTGCCTCACACCCTACAGCATCCCCTTTTAGGACTAGTGATGAGAGCAAATGAGGAAAGAGCTATGTGAANATAAACTGAGCTGGGCCTCACAGCATTNGGGAAGGCTTAAGGCCAGAAGATCCCAAGTTCAAGGCCTACTGAAGCTACAGAGTGAGTTTCAGGGCAGCCCGGACAACTTAGTGAGACTCTGTTTCAAAATAAAAAGTGAGCAAAGGACTGGGGGTGTAGCTTAATGGTAGAGTATCTGCCTAGCATCTGGGAGACTCTGTGTTCAATCTGCAGCACTACAGAGAACTCCCAGACACCTCACCCAAACTGAAGGTAGACACAGTTATATGAAAACAAATGAGCAAAGCAAGAGCCTACCCACGTAGGCTCTTGCTTTGCTTTGCTTGAGACTGAGCAGGACCCACAACTTGGAACTTTTCCTCTTTAGCCNACTGAGCTTGCTGTATTCCCATCCCCAGCAGTATTTCTGCTTAAAAATATCTCCCTACCCAGGCCAAGAGCTCAGCTGCAGGGCAAGGGCTGCTGGGGCGGCTCCAGGTGCCAGAATGTGGCTGCAGGGTGGCGGCCACTACAGGTTAAGTAATTTGTCTGCANTGAGTTTACTGCTAATTGGAAACCATTTACGGAAAAACCCATTATCTTGATGCCATCTCCTGCCTCACCCCTGGCAAGAGGATGGGTGGGGGCAAGGGTTACTCACTTAATAAACCGAAGTGTGAATGCTTGCATTTCTGTCTATAAGCAAGGCAGTGGTGGTGCATGCCTTTAATCCCAGCACTCAGGAGGTAGAAGCCAGTGGATCTCTGTGATTTTGAGGCTAGCCTGGTCTACAGAATTCCAGGACAGCCAGGGCTGTTACACAGAGAAATCTTGTCTCAAAACAAACAAACAAAAAACCCAAAACAAAACAAAAAAACCCCAAACAAAAACAAGGTGCCCAGCCCCTAAGTTCTTTTTAATATAGGACTTATTTATTTTTATTTTGTGAATAAGTGTTTTTTCTACATGTATGTCTGTGTACTACACGTGTGCCTGGTGCCCACGGAGGCCAGAAGAGTATATCAGATCCCCATACTGGAGTTACAGATAGTTGTGAGCTGCCAGGTGGTTGCTGGAATCAAATCCAGATCCTCTGGAAGAGCAGTCAGTGCTCTTAACCACTGAACCATCTCTCCAGCCCATGAGCATGAATTCTTAATCTTCCTGCATTTACCTCCAAAATCCTGGGATGCAGGCATGCATCACCATGCCCATTTTGCAAATGATTTTCCTTATAAATTATTTTTGACAGAAAATGCATGCAATCATGCACAAATTAAAAGTAGAAAGTCAGGTATCTTAGGGTTTTCATTGCTGTGAAGAGACACCACGACCACAGCAACTCTTATAAAGAAAANATTTAATTGGGATGGCTTGCTTACAGTTTCAGAGGTTCAGTCCATTATCATCATGGTGGGGAGCATGGTAGCATGTAGGCAGATGTGGTCCTGGAGCTGAGAGTGCTACACCATGCAGGCAACAGGAAGTCAACTGACCACTGGGTGGTATCCTGAACATGGGAAACCTCAGAGTCCACCCCCACAGTGACACACTTCCTCCAACAATACCATACCTACTCCAACAAAGCCACACCTCCTAAAAGTACTACTCCCTATGAGATTATGGGGACCAATTACATTCAAACTACCACATTCCACTCTCTGGCCTCCATAAGCTTGTAACAATATTATAGTGCAAAATGCATTTAGTCCAACTTCAAAAATCTCCATAGTCTATAATAGTCTCAACAATGTTTAAAAGTCCAAAGTTCAAAGTCTCATCTGATATTCATGCAATCTCTTAACTGTAATCCCTTATAAAATAAAAATCAAAAAGCAGATCACATACTTCCAACATATAACGGCACAGGACATACATTACCACTCCAAAACACAGGGAAAGGGGCATAGTGAGGAAATACTGGACCAAAGCAAGACTGAAGACCAGCTAGGCAAACTCCAAACTCTTCAGATCTCCAACTCNGTTCAGCTTTGTTGACTGCAACACACTTCTTTTTCTTGGGCTGGTTCCACTCCCTATTAGCAGCTCTTCCTCGGCAGGTATCCCATGACTCTGGCATCTCTAACATCTTGGGNTCTCCAAGNCAATCCAGGCTTCAACTTCACAGCTTCATGCAATGGCCTCTCTACTAGGCCTCCATTCAGGGACTCACCTGACCCATGCCTGGCCTCAGTGGCTTTCTCTAGGTGCAGAGGCAAATTCCATAACCCATTTCTTCTATGCTTGACTCTAAAGTCAGAACCATGTGGCCAAAGCTGCGAAGTTCTGCTGCTTACTGGAGCTGGAACGTGGCCCCCTTGTTCAATTACATCTTCATTAGCTTTCTGTCCTTCACTGCCTAAGCTTGGCTGTCCTGAAACTTGAGCTGCAGACTAGGCTGGCCTCAAACTCAGAGATCCACCTGCCTCTGCCTTCCCAGTGCTGGGATTAAAGGCGTGCACCATCACACCAGCTCTAAGCATTTCTTTAATTCACAAGTTGGAAAATTAGCTAGGTGGGATCTTGCCCTGAGGTCACCCCTTTCTTTATTCATTTCTTAATCCATTTATCTCCTTAAACACAGAATTGTAGTTGGCATTTTCTTTGGGCCATCAACCAGCTCCCAAATAAAGATATAAAGACTTATTATTAATTATGAATGCTTGACCTTAGCTGAGGCTTGTCCCACTAGCTCTTTTAACTTAATTTAACCCATTTCTATTCATCTACATTTTGCCTTGGGCCTTTTTTATCTTTCTTCCATGCTGTATGACCTACTTTCCTGCTTCCTCCGTGTCTGTGTGTCTGGCCCCTGACATCTCTTTTTCTTTCTTCCTCAAGCCTAAATTCTTCTTCCTATTTCCTCTCCCTGCCTAGAAATTCCATCTATACCTCCTTCCTCACTATTGGCTGTTTAGCTTTTATTAGACCAATCAGGTGCCTTAGGCAGGCAAGGTAAAACAGCAACACATCTTTACATAGTTAAACAAATGCAACACATCTTTGCATCGTGAAACAAATACTCTGCAACACAGAATTTAGCTCTATTCCCACTTCCTGGTACTCTTTTTCTCCTCAAAATTTTCATTGTGTAATTTACTCTGCTCAGCTTGCTCCTTTCATTATAAGTCTTCATTAGAGTTACTACTAAAAACCACACAACAGAGTCTATACTAGGCTGTTTTGAGATTCCCTCTGCCCACGAAATTAATCCAAAATTCTTCACTTTTGCCTCATGCAGACTCTTCAGACAAGGGCACAAGGCAGCCATTTTCTTCACCAAAATATCACAATAATGATCTCTAGGCTACATACTAAAATTCTCCTCTGAAACTTCTTGAGTGAGCACCCTACACTTCATAAATCTCACCCAGCACCACTGTCTNCCATGCTCCTACTAGTATGGNCCATTAAGCAGCACTTAAAACGTTCAAATGTTTTTCTAAATCACCATCCCAAAGTTCAAATTACTCCAAGCAAAAGCATAATCAGGCCCCTCACAGCAATATCCCACTCCTGGTACCAACTTCTGTTTTAGTTAGGGTTTTCATTGCTGTGAAGAGACACCATGACCATGGCAACTCCTGTAAGGAAAACATTTAATTGGGGTGGCTCACTTACAGTTTCAGAGGTTCAGTCCATTATCATCATGGTGGGGAGTATGGCAGCGTGCAGGCAGATGTGGTATTAGAGCTGAGAATGTTACATCATGCAGGCAACAGGAAGTCAACTGACCACTGAGTAGTTTCCTGAGCATAGGAAATCTCAAAGCCCGCCCCCACCATGACAACTTCCTCCAACAAGGCCATACCCACTCCAACAAAGCCACACCTCCTAAAAGTGCCACTCCCTATGAGATTATGGGGNCCAATTACATTCAAATTACCACAGAGGGTCAGGGAGATGGCTCAGCCTGACATCCTGAGTTTGGTCTCTGAAACTCACTTAAAGGTAGAAGGAGAAAACTGTCTCTACAGAGTTGTTCTCTAGCCTCACATATGCCTTGTGACCCATGACCCATGTACCCACACAAGTAGAAAAGGAGTGGGGTCTTTGTCTCAAAAATAAAAAATGAAGCAGATGGCCAGTGGCAAACTGCTCTCCCTCTCCTGGCTTGTCTTATACAGAGGGGACCTCTGCTACTAGTTTATTTTGTATTTCTGAGGTATCCAAGGCAAAGGATGGCCTGGGCACAAATATGCATATGTGGCACATAATGTTTATTTATATATGTATATACAGATACACACACTCACACTGTACAGAGAACTGTGGGGAGCCCCTCACTTTTTTGTTTAATGCTTTAATGCTTTTATATTTTGTGGGGAGCAAGAGCTCAGATATCTCAGGCTGGCGTGGCATTCTCTAAGTACCTGAGGATGACTTTGAACTTCTGATCCTTCTGGATGCTAGAATTACAGGTGTCCACCACCACATCCAGTTTATATGATGCTGACAATCGAACCCAGGGCTTTGTGCCTGCTAGGCAAACATGACCAACCAAACCAAATCACCAGGACTTTGCTCAAAGTAAAATCTTTGCAAATTTTAAATAACTGCCAGGGTCTGCCTCTGTCTTTTAATTAATTATTTTTATTATGTTTTGTTATGTGTTTATGGTATGTGGGTATGTATGTGTTGTAGGTACCACATCTTGCAGTTTGGAGGTCAGAGGACAACTTTATGGNGTTGGTACTCTCCTTCTACCTTGTCTGGGGCTCAAATTCAGGTTGTTGAGGTTGCAAGGCAAGAGCTTTTATCCACTGAACCATCTCATGAGGACGTCTCTTTCTATTTGATGGTCTTATAGACTTCACTCTAGGCTGTGCCAAAGTTTATTTAATCTGGCCACGGCTGGGGAATTCTGTGGTTGTTTCCAATCTGTTGTTGCTATGGGTAATACGGGGCAACTGTGTTTAAGTTTGCATATGTGTGTATATGGTAATTTTTGTATCTGTTTTTAAGTTTGCATATGTTTGTATATGGGGTAATTTTCAGAAGAATTGCTGGGGTGAAGGGCATGTGGATGTGTGACTCAATACAGAAATATATACACATGTGTGGTTCCATGTGTTTTAGAAAAGCTAGCCTGTAGTCAGTCCTTAGCTTAGCCAGGAAGAAAGGACAGCCAAAGCCAGAAGTCCCCTCCTGCCCTCTTCAGTCACCACGACTTAATATTGCTGCTGTCATTTCTGGAACTTAGAGCCTTGGAGAGTAGCAATGCTAATGTGGCTTGGGCACTGACTTCTCCTTCTTTGCCCCTCCCTCCCTTCTTATGTTCTACCATTGAGTTCTGATGTGATTAAATTGCCCTGTATAGAAATAATGTTAATTGTAATATTATTTCCTTATATTGCTTTTCTCTTTTTATTTTCGTGAGACAGGGCTGTACTCTGTAGTCCAGACTACCCTTAAACTCCTGGCAGTCTTTGGGCCTCTCAGCCCCCTGAGTGCTGATATTATAGACATGTATCACTGCCTAGCTTCACATACTTCTTTAAACTGGTCTATTTTCCAAATGTTAATTAATTTATTTATTTATTTTGAGACAGGGTCTCACTATGAAGTCCTTGATGCCCTGGCTAAAGACTAGGTTGGCCTTGAACTCACGGATCTCCTGCCACTACCTCCTCCCTCCTCCCAAGTGCCAGGGACATGTGCCATGACATTCAGCCCAATTTTATTTATTTCTTGAAATAGGATCATATGTAGTCCAGACCGGGCTTGATGTAGCCCCAGCTGACCCTGAAGTTGCTCTGAAACTTAAACTCCAGATGCTTCTGCCTCTGCCTCCAGAGTGCTAGTGCTAGGTGGTGAGGCACGCACCATCTCACCAGCCTTTGATTTATTTTAAAAGATGTTATATGACTACTCCCTGTGAGAAACCAGCACCTCATCACAAGAGCAGACAACAATAGAGGAATATAGTTTAGGGAAACGGCAAACAGGTTATAGATAGCAGCATCCTGGCTTGACATGGTGGCCNTTGGGGTCCATGACCTCCGTGCTCACTCTCTGTGATCAAAGGCAGGTTCAAAAGTGCCCGAAGCCTGAGGGCACATGTATTACACCTAAGACCCTGAGCCACCTATACCGATGCCCCTGGCCCACACCGAGGAGGCTTCTTGAAAGGATGTGTTCAGGATCACCCCTCAGAGCTGGCCTAAGCACCTCCCCACCCCACCCCCGNTTTCTCCTCGCCATATCCCCAAGTTGTCACTGTGAGTCTCATCCAGAGGCTCCCAAAGCCTCCTCTTCCCATATGCAGGGTGAATTATTGTCACACGTGTGCCCTGAGACCACAGGGCCACACCTCTAATTTTAGCATTGCCCAGAATGTCCTGAAGGTCTGTTTACACACTGCTTTTTCTTGCTGGGCTTTGGGCTCCAAGAGGTCAGGGGTGTGGCTCTGCATACCAGGTTAGGGCTAAGCATGCAAGAGGAGACGGGAGCCTAGTGTGTGAGGGTGATGGAGTTTCACCTGTACCCACAAGGCCAGGATCGGATCCAGGACAGAGCTGAGCCTGGCAACCGATTCCCTGCTGTTGGTCGGCTTTCGAGGCTTTGAACTTGAAGTGGGCTAATCTGAACTCACAGTCACTCGCTGGCTGTCTGTTGGGAAAGCCAAGTCTGTTGGGTTTCCACTTGGGTCAGGGAGTGTGTGTAGTATCATTGAGGAATCAGGAAGAGAGGAAGCTGCTGTGGTGGTGGCGAATGGGGAGGGCAGGTGGCGGACGTCATGAGTGCAGGAGGAAATATGAACAAATTGTCTTCGCCAAGGATGGGCCAGTCTTCCAAGCCTTCCCTCAGATTCCTTTTTGGTTTTAAAAGTTTATGTGTTTATTTATCATGTATATGTGTGTAGGCCTGAATGAGTTTATGCATACGGTCTGTGTGTATGTGTGTGTCTGAGAAGGCCAGAGAGGNTGGGTGTGAGAGCCATTGGTACTGGAGTTACAGGCAGTTGTGAACTGCCCCATATAGGTGCTGGGAACTGAACTTGGAAGCAGCAAATACTCTTAACCACTGAGCCATCTTTCCAGCCCTCTTTCCTTTTTTGTTTAACTTTTTTTTCTTTTCTTTGACAAGGTCTCATGTCATTTAGGTTTCAAAGTCCTAATGTAGCTGAGGGTGGCCTTGAACTTCTGGTCCTCCTGCCTGCACGTCTCAAGTACTCAATTACAAACATGCAATACCATGCCCAGCTTTCTATGTGGTGCTAGAGCATTCTGCCACCCAAACTAGATCCCCAGCCTTCGGATCCTTTTGCTTCGCTGTCATTGAGTGTGAACTCTGCACCTGGATACACCTCTGCGGACTTCCCTGGGCTCCCCTTGCATTATCTGCAAAATGGATAGTAGAGCAGGACACGCCCAAAGTTGCCAAGAGTAAGTGGACTGATATGTAAACGAGCTGGGAGCCTGGCCTGGCACTGCAAACACTCCACTTCTTATATACACAGGGCACTGCCTGGCACACTCCTCCTTCCTCTTCCCTGCCAGGTGCTTGACAACCACCCTGAAAGAACAAGAAGGGTCCCTAAAGATGCCCTGGGATTCAGAAGAAATCAGAGCCTGGAGTGAAGGAGGGGAGCTGCTTCAGAATGCTTCCTCAGACCAAGAACTAGGTGTCTGCCCACCACCTTCAAGTCCTCCCCACTCCTGTAGCTCACATCTCCAGGGTAGGAGTGGGAGGTGGCCTCTCTGGGAGGAGCCACCCTCCTCCCACTCTGTGTGGGAGTAGGTGATATCAGACTGAAAGC
Organism: Neotoma lepida; assembly: GCA_001675575.1. Classification (NCBI taxonomy): domain Eukaryota; kingdom Metazoa; phylum Chordata; class Mammalia; order Rodentia; family Cricetidae; genus Neotoma; species Neotoma lepida. The sequence goes on from LZPO01117095.1 coordinate 70,724, forward strand.
AAAGTGCTTTCTGACAGGTTTTTATTGCTGTTTCTAGGATATCTAGCCCAGGCTGACCTGGGTCACTATGTAGTCCAGGCTGGCCTGGAATTCCCAGTGATATTCTTCCCTCAGCCTGCGGAGTGCTACAGATGTGTGCTTCCAGGCTCTTGTAGATTTATATTTTTGAAAAAGAGTTCTGTTTTGGAGAAACTCATACAAGTATCTGCTTTTTTTTTTAATCAAGCAATTTAGAAAAACATAATGAAGACAATAGTTTACCTTTGATCCTCCCCAGGAGGGGACCTCTGTCATATTATCAATTAGCATCTGTCTGGACATCTTGTACATATGTAGATATTTTACTTCCTTAATTTTTTTTTCTCCTTGGTTCTTTGGGCAGGGCCAGTTTCATGTTCCAGAAAGGTGCTTCAAAGAGAACATAGTGAAACCCCAGCTGGAAGCCAGTGGCCCTCACCTTGGAGAAACCTGCTGTGCTTAATGGGCCGTGGGGGATGGCCCACAGCCTGGGCCTGGGCCTCCCTCCAATGCCCCCATTGTACAAAAGAGCAACAAAAGCTCCTGAATTCTGCACAAGACCCATTTCCCTCCTGCAGAGGAGTGGCTACCTCAACCTGTAGGACCCGACCTAGCACCTGTGGCTTTTGGTTCTGAAGAAGCAGGCAGAGCCACCTGCCTTCTGTCCCCCTTCTTCTCTCTAGGTGACTCACAGGGGTGGAGCTCAGGGGAAACCAGATAAGGGACTGATCTTGGCATTCCTGTGCCAGCTTGCTCCACCTGCAGGCAAGGTATCTTCCGGGTGAGCTAGGTCACAGGGCATTGGGAAAAGGCTTTTCCAGAGAGGACTTTGGTCTCAAGCTGGTTTGGGTTGACACCTTGGTTGGGGGCAGGAGGCTCTAGGCTAGACCAGCTGTTCTTTCTAGGGTAGGTAGGGGTGGTACAGTAATTCATTCTGTCAACAACTATTTGACACCTCTTGTATGCCAGATACTGTTAGTACAGGAAACAACTGAACAAGAAAGGCTTTTGGAGAGACACTAAGTGGACATATTTGCTAAGAGGGGGAATCGGGGAGTCAGTGGGAAGGGCTAGGCGTTCCTACTTTAGATGGTGTGGTCAAGGAAGGCCTTAACTAGGAGCTGCCTTTTCAGCTGAGGCTGGAGGTCACAAGGAACAGCCAGTGGAGAGAATCCCAGGCAGACAGGGTGATAAGTGCAAAGGCCCTGAGGCAGGCGAGTCAAGGCCACAGCTGGAGCAGAAGGATTGTATATGGAATTTAGGGTCAGAGTCACTGAGAGGGGAGGTTTCATTGTCAGGATGGATGGCAGGGGCATCTAGGGAGACCTCGGTCAATATCAGCTTTTCTGTATGACCTGGGAAAAGAATCACCTATCCTAGACCCCTCATCTGTGGACACCCCTTAGGGCTTTGAAAGGCTCCTGTAAAATTAAGGCTTTAAGAGCCCTGGGAATGCTCAAGCCCTTCGCCTAGCTCAGAGAGAACTGGGAGTGTAAGGTGAACTGAGGAGCTGTGGAATCGATCATGTTGGAGGAGGCTGCTTTCCCCCAAGAAGCTCTGTCTCCTAGAACAGGTGGTGTGGGTGTGACCTCTAGCTGAGGGGTCCAACCCAANGGGGGTTACAAGTTATAGGAGATTGGACTCTTCCTGTCTGTATNACTTACCTTCTTGCTGTGTCAAACAATCCAACAAAAGCAATTTATAGAAGCAAAGTTTTATTCTAGCTCACAGTTCNAGGGTATAGTCTATCATGGCAGGAGCTGAAGGCGGCGGGTCACATTACAACCGCAGTCAGGAAGCAGCAGAGGAATGGTACTCAGCTCACTCTTTCCATTTCACTCAGTCTTGGACTCAGTGCAGGGGATGGTGTTGCCCACATCAGGGAGAGCCTTCCCACCTCAATTAACTCAGTCTAGAAACTTACTCACAGACATGACTGGAGGTTTATCTCCTAGATGATACTAGACTCTGTCAAGTTAACAGTCATTGTTAATGATCTCACTGCCCCTTGGTCCCTGGGCCTTGGGGTGTGCCAGCAGGGGCTTCAGGCCACACAACAGGTGTGTCAGGCTCTGTGAGGAATGCTCTGCCAGGCTCTGATAACTGGTCCAAGAACCTAGAGAAATGGGCAAGGCATTTCTGGGGGCCCAGGGCAGGGTCTACGTGGACCAGGAGTGTCAGCATGGTACACTGTGTGAAGGTGTATTTGCTGTGATTGGTGTAATAAAAAGCTGAACGCCAATAGCTAGGCAGGAGGTATAGGTGGGATTTCCAGGGAGAGAAAGGAAGAGGAGGAATCCAGGCACACAGGAGACGCCAGGAGACATGGGGAGGAAACAGGGTGTGCAAGATGGGAGAGAGGTAACGCCATGTCATAGAACATAGATTAATATAAATGAGTTAAATTCAGTTATAAGAGCTGGTTAGGAACAAGCCTAAACTATAGGCCGAGCTTTCACAATTAATAAGAAGTCTTCGAGTCATTATTGGAGCTGGATGGCGGGANAGAAAGAGACTCAATATAGTACTCACGTACAGTTCTGAGCTAGACTTCTAGGCCAAGGCAGGCTCAACAGAGAAGGCAGGCTCGGCAGAGAAGGCAGGCTCGGGTTCCTGGGGCTCACCTGCAGAGAAGACAGAATTTGTAGTCAGGCAGCAGTAGCCCGTGTGAGCTGGATCTCTTGAGCAGAGCTATAGGAGTCCTCAGGACTGAAGGACTTGTGGGGCTGGGAGTCTGGAGAAAGGGTCCAGTGTGAGCCTGGGAGGATGGCATGTGAGAAGGCATTGCCCACCCATGCTTCACCCCTGGGAAAGGCAGTAGTTACCCCCCCCCCAACAGACAAGGAGCCCTGCAGCACAGGCTAGGATGTGTAGGAAGGCAGGAGGGCCCAGCCTGTAGGTGCTAGGTTAGAATGAGAATGAGAGAGTCTATTAGCTGTGTGACCAGAGACAAGTTGGGGACAACTCTCTGTCTTGGTGTTTGTTCTTTATCTATCATCTATTGAGATATGGTCTCCCTACTTAGCCCTGGCCATCCTAGAACTCACTATATAGACCAGGCTGGCCTCAAACTCACAGAGATCCGCCTGCCTCTGCCTCCTGGGATTAAAGGCATGCGCCACCACTGCTCGGCTGTTAACATTTTTTAAAACATAATTTGTGTGTGTGTGTGTGTGTGTGTGTGTGTGTGTGTGTGTGTGTGTACATATGCCTTTGTGGAGGTCAGAGGACAGCCTTGTAGATCCAGTTCTCTTCCGCCTTTATTTGGGTTCCGAGGATCAAACTCAGGCCGTCCGACTGCCTGGCAAGTACCTTTAGCTGCTGAGCCATCTTGCTAGCCGCTGTACTTGGATTTTCTTTTCTGTTGAAAGGAGGTAATTATTGCCTCTCAGAGGGGGAGTGGCATGGCTAGGGTGACCTCTACAGGATGTATGGCCAAAGGTCTCACTGGTTACCGTGACTGCAGGTCCCTAAGCTTTTCTTCACCTCTCTGGGTTCTTGGGCCAACCATGTGAGCTGGGGGTGGTGGTGGTACCCCATTTTACAGATACTGTGGCCTTAGAGGAGAAGTAAGTGACTTGTTTGNGGCCATCTTTTATATCTGCCTCTGAGATGAGAGCTTTTTTGTCAAGAAAACAGTGCCTATTGTGTGTTTCCTTTTTTCCAAAAGGGACTTTCTCACCTAGGAGACATACGTGTGTCTCAACCGGCAAGAGAAATCAATATTTGCTTTGTGAGTAGAAGGAAGACGACCTTGGCAGAGGGAGTCTGTTTTTTTCCGTATTGGAGCCCTTCCACTTCCTGCCCAGGACAGCTGTGTGTCCTGGGCAGCTCCAGAATGGGTGCCCCATGTGCCTTCCAGGCCGGTCACATGGCCCCTCTTTGCTGCCTTAGCAGAGGGCCAGTGCTTCCGACTTTCCAGATACGCCAGGTGCAGCAGGGAGCCCTCATCTGTGGCTGGTCAGAGTCACATCTGACTCACTGTGTGCCCTGGGGCTGTGCCAGGACCTTTTGTGAGTGTGGGAGCAATGTGGCCGGTGGGTATCCAGACAGTCTGCTGGGTGCAGTGGAGTGGGCTGCTGGCTTCTCAGACTGGGTCGCTTACCAGGTTCAGAAGTCGGGACCTTCTCCTTGCTAGAGGCCTTCTGCCCNTAGAGGTTTCACAGACCCACTCAGCTGCACCCATNGTCAGAGCTGTTGACTCGGTGGATCCGGGGTGCCAACAGGCTGGGCCCTGTCACTTCCAGATAAGGCCACATTCACATTACAGNTTGCAGGGCGTGGGGTCAACTTCTCCAGATGATTTTCTTTTTCCCTTTTCGTACTTTTGAGACAGCATTTCTCTNNGTAGCCCAGGCTAGCCTTAAAATTGTGGGAATCCACCTCCCTAGTACTGGGATTACAGGGATTCACCATCTTGGCTTCCAGGTGCTTCTGATACCTGCCTACCTCCTGTCTCTAGCTCACTTCTCTGTTTGGTTCTGCCTTTGACCTGGCCCACTGCTGGTGACCTGAGCTGCTGCAGGGACAGACGAGCTTGGCTGAGCCCTGGCAGCGTGCTGAGACAACTATGGACTTGAGTGACTCAGGTGGGGCCAGTGGAGGTCCTGGTCATTGGCTCCTCAGGAGCGCTNATGTCTGGAGGGACATTTGTCAGAATTGGGCTTGGGGACCCAGAGGTGTGGCTACAGTCACAGTCACAGTCACGCAACTCTTAACATCCCCTGGGGGATGTGTGTATACATTTTCTTTGGACCAGCCTAGGACCTGTTTCTGTTTCTGGTTTCTGGCTGGTTCTTCCTT
>LZPO01117095.1:92907-105136 GCA_001675575.1 Neotoma lepida
GTGATAGGTAGATGCTTGGATTTGAGAAGAAACTGTCCCTGAGCCAGGTGAGGTATCTGCACAGAGAGGGACCCAGCAATCAGAGTGCCATGGCTCCTAGTCTGTGCATATGTGTGGGGTGTGCTGGGGAATCAAGTGGGGCCTGCAAGAAAAATGTTCAGTGCTTTGACCCTGAGCACAGGAAGGGGATTTGGTGACCCCACAACCAGAGCTGTATTCTCCATACTTATTGTTGTCCTAGCTTGCTCTGGGGTTCATCAAGAGGGCATTAGGGGTGTCAGAGGTGGCAAAACTGAGCAGAAACCCTGGAGGGTCTTGGCCTATAGCTGGTTGGTCTGTACTTCTCTCCCAGGCTCNCTGTCACCTCTCCCAGCAAAACAAGGTGACTTCAGATGGCTTTCTGTCTTGATCTGAGGATGCCTTGGTCATTCCTGATGCCAGGCCAGAGATTGGCAGACAGCACCACCTTGGTTATATCTTATCCTGGCATAGCATACTAGCTAGCACTTAGGATATCTTGAAGTCAGGGGCAGGACAAAGCTGGTGGATCCATAGTCCCTTTGGCTAAGCACCTGGACATGTATACAACTGCCTAAGGTCTCAGGAGCTGTCCAGAAAGTGACAGAAGTTTGGGCAGCTTATAGAGGGGCCCAGAGCAATTTTATCCNCAGAGGGGCTGGGTCCTCGAGCAGCCAGCATGTGGGATGCTCTTAGGCTCCTTCACACTTGTCCCCTGCACAGTGAGCTGTACCACATGCCTCCCTCTGTTTAAACTAGTCCAAGACTTCTCTGGGGTGAGGCAGAAGCATCCAAAGCTAGAAATCTAAAGGAAAATTCTGGAAAGGATAGGTCTGCATGACTTTATCTGGTGGCTTAACACACTTTGAAAGTCACGTGGCCTTTGATGTTTGCTTGCTCTGGGTCATGTGCCCCTCTGTGGTATGTGCCAGCCCTGGTGAAAGGCAGCTTGCTNGCTGAAGTTGCTCCTGTTGATGTGACCTGGTTGAGAGCTGGATGTGGTGACAGTGGTGTGGCTGGCCTCTGGGAGCAGCTACAGAAGCTAGAGTTCCCTCTTCTGTGCCCTGTCCCCCNTCTGATTGACTCCAACTGCCTTGAACCATGTGTGATGAGCGCCGTGAACACTATGACTTGGAAACCGCACAACCAGAGTGCATCATGGGAACTTATTACTTCCCCCACCCCTTTTCAATGGCCATAGCCAAGGGGCCACCTCGGTATCCTGTTCATGCTCCCGGGAAACATATCACATACACAATTCCAGGAGCAGTGCAGGTTTGCAGCAGCCAAAACAANTCCAAGAACCATCTCATTGAGCTGGCTGGGCCCAGGACTATCTGCTCCCCCTGTCTGGTCAGGAGGTTCCCTACAGCTTCCTGGTTGGAAAGATGGTCCTCATATGGGTATATGGGGTTTCCTGGTCTTTTGGTCTGTCTTGATGGGGCCAGCACATACCTTAGATACTAACAAGACTTAGCAGGGGAGGGAGAATGTATGAGAGAGAGAGAGAGAGAGAGAGAGAGAGAGAGAGAGAGAGAGAGAGAGAGAGAGAGAGAGAGAAAGAAGATCCCACAGGCTACCAGCCTACCCTGGCCACTGTGCCTCTTGCCCTCATCTGCTCTATGGCCTGTCCTGAGGGAAGGGACTCCCTCGAGATCTAGAATGGCTGAGGGGGGAAGGGAGGGCCATGGTGAGTCAGCTCTGTGTCCCCAGTGCCCAGAGAGTGGAAAGAAACTGTTCACATCACATTTCCATCCTCATGGCCTAGGCAAGTCCCTAACCCTGGTGTCACCCACATGCCTAGCTCAACCGATGAAGCCCTGAAGTGCATCATTCAGGGCTGTGAGCTCATTCCCTTGCCCCCTCGGGTGGCAAACAGACCTCGCCCTGGTGTCCTGTTTCTTATTTATCCCCACCCCACCCCAGCCAGCTGGTCTGTCACCGCATCGCCCAGAGGACCAGGCAGCCAAGGTTAGATGGGAGGTCAGGCTAAGATTTGGTTGGTCCTTNTTCCGCCTATGCAGTGTGGCAAACAGACAGATGGTCCACTCAACCCCTACCCTAGGGTCCAGTGCCAGACCCAGAAAGGGCTGTGTGCTGGTGACCTCAGAGCCTCTGGTAGAAGCCTGTGGCTTCTCTTTCCTCTTACAGTTCATGCTGCCGCTGGTCATCGGCAGAGGTGTGGGGGAGGGGAGGTCCCCCAGGCTCTCAAGGCAGGCTCTGTCCTCACCTCACTCTGAGTAGTGTGCAGCTCAGGAAGAGGCAGCCACATCTGAGCCTGGGCTTCTTAGCCTGTGACATGGAGTGTCGGGCTGGTGGTCTGGCATCTTNGCCAGCTGGGGGACTTTGGCTAAAGCATATTGATCTCAGAACTGCAAGTGTCTCATATAAGCTCCGGGACGCTCATACTAGGGGCTACTGCTCTGGCAGGAACTCCTTTGGGCAAGCAGGGGGCCTTAGCTCCCCTGGGGACTGAGCTTCCTCTGTGACAGTATGAAGTGGCATTCATGCAGAGACATCTATGTTACTGGGGCCTACCATGTGCCCAGCATCCATGAGCACTCTCAGAGGTTCAAACCCCTGACACCCTCAGAAGACTGACTGTACTTGCCTCCCTATTTTGTGGATGAGAGAAGGAGGCTTGGAGATTAAAAGAAATGCCTGGGGCCTGNGGCAGCAGGGACTGTGCCCCTAACCNTGAGACTTGATGGCCCCTCTTAGCTTTATCTAATGCTTAGATCTGGAAGGTCCCCAGGGTTGGTTCACCAATGGGAAACTAAGCCCTAACAGGGCCTAGAAGCTGGCCCTTGCCATCCCAGTATACCTCATGGTGCCTCCTCCAGGAATTGTCCAGCTCCTCTGTCCTGTACTCGAGCCAAGAATGCCCTTTTGTCCCCAGTCTCTGTTGGTACTCNGCCTGTGCTCTGAAAGCTTCAATTGTCACAGCAAGCCTGTGACTGGGCTGCCCACTCTCCCACCCCAGCCGGCCGTGCCTGCTGTGGAGCCTTTGTATTCCAGGGATCTCAGCACAACAACCGGCTCTTGATCCCGGGAGTCCAGCGTGACTGGGAGAGGGTGACATTCCAGTGCTCTTCCGGATGGAGATTGGCCGTGCCCAAACTGGGAGGAGACTGTGTGGCCTGAGGGTCAGAGCACAAGTGACAAGGAGAGGCCCATGTAGGGGGTCAGGGGACCTGGATTCCAGTCCTGACTAGCCTGCTCTGTGACCCAGGGCAAAGTCTGTCCTCTATCTCCCCTTTCTCCCAGCCCTATAGTCCTCTTCCCCTGGGGTCTCAGTTTCCTTCTGGGTAAAGCAAGAGGTTGGGTGATGAGAGTGTGGCCAAGGGGCTGGAGGATCAAAGTAAGATTCCAGCTCAGGCCTGTTGCTGGGCAGGGGAGAGAATACATGCCAGGAATCAGGAGGGTTGACGCCCAGTTCCAGCACGCTGCTTCAGAGCTGGAGCCTGGCAGGCTGGCCTCTCAGGGCCTGGGACTTGAAAGCCTGGNGATTATCTGTGGGCAGGACAGTCTCGGGTGTTCAGGGTGAGGAGTGGAGGGGACCTTCTACTCAGTTAGGTGGGAACTGCTGGGCACACCTCTGTGCTAACCTGGACTTCTAGAATGATCTGGACCTAGCTTCTGATGTGTGCTCCTTTTCCTTGGTGATTTTTCCTTCTGTATAGACCATTGACTTTCTGAATGACAACATTCGGAGAGGAATTGAGAACTACTACGATGACCTGGACTTCAAGAACATCATGGACTTTGTTCAGAAGAAGGTAACTTGGGGAGCATGGGGCCAGAGCGCTACCTCCAGGACTTTTNCCCCAGNTCTGAGCCTCTATTCCAGAGAGTGGGGTGAAGGGCCAGGTGACTTGTCCATTCCCAGTGCAGGTGGCTAGCCTGTAGATGGCCCTTCAAACATGGGAAACAACTCACAAGGCCAGATGTCACNCTGGCCGCTTTGCAGGGCCCCAAGACCCATACCTGCCTGGGTGACAGGGATCTCCTTCTCTCGGGACTGGCTGACCTTCCCTCAGTGTCCAGCCTACTGGACCTGGTCCCTCTAGTGTGGAGAGCTCACTTCAGCAAAGGTGGGGAGAAAACTCTCTCCTAATCCCAGCTTCCTCCGTTGGACACAGGACAAGACCCCTCCCATCACTCTGACGCATAATTGAATGTGATGATGATTGTGTGTCCTCTTGGGACACTGTCCCCCTCCCTGAGGCCCAGCCCAGTATGTGGGTGCAATAGTCACAGCTGCAGCAGGGCTACNCTTTCCTGGGGCTTGCCTGCCTCCTTCTTTGTCCAGGTTTCTTGTCTGTGCCATGGGACCAATTCTGGTCTCTCCCCTTGCTGTGTCTGAGACTCCCTTGGCTTCTTTCTGACATGCTTAGAGCAGAGCCAGTGTAGTGGGGTCACCCTCATTCACTGCAGAGGCCCTGGCTGCTGGCTCTGCCCCACTCGGTTTTTCAACATGATGCAGGTACCAACAAGTCATGCTTACCTGCCCGATTCTGGGAAGCAGTATTAAGTAGCATGCCTGTGTTTTTAAGCCCACAGCTGTGCTCCTAAACCTGCAGGCAGTGGCTGGGAGAAACCTCTTTGTATCGCAGCCCACGAGAGACTGCAAGAGTCTGCCCTGTTGCTGCTGAAGCCCACTGAGGCCAGGGGACACGTCTCTGTACCGGGGCTGTAATGAGACCTGAACTAGAAAGCTGCTCTTGGCTCCATTTTAGAAACTTTTTTTTAAGCTCTCAGATTTTATGTGGAAATTCTTGCCCCATGTTGTGCGCCAATTATAGATGGAAGTTTTCCTGTGTCCTGCAGCTGCTTGGTCCCAAATAAACAGACAGAGGCTTATATTAATTACAAACTGTTTAGTGTATGGCTCAGGCTTATTATTAACTAGCTCTTTCATCTTAAATTAACATTTCTATTAATCTATGTATCACCACGTGTCTCATTGCTTTACTTGTGTTCTATTACATCTTGTTCCCCTCGTGTCTCTAAGTGTCTGTCTCAACTCTGCCTTTCTTCTCCCTGTGTCTTTCTTGGATTTCCCACCTGGCTATAACCTGTTTTACCAAAGCAGCTTCTTTATTAACCAATGGTAGCAACACATATTCACAGCATACAGAAAGACCATCCTACAGCAGGGGACAGTGATGTTGGAGGGTCACAGCCCCACCCTATCCTGGCAGTTGGATGTTCCTGGTCCCCTGTGTGAGCCTTCAGTGGAGGCCAGCCTCACCACACCCCAGACCTTTGGCTCTGTGCTCCTCNGTAGGAGAAACAGGTGCAGCTTCTGGGAGAGTGTTTCCTGCCATCAGTGTGCCTGCCAGCCCAGGCTGGGAGAGCCGAGTCATTCTCCTGGTAGATGCTTTTGTTGGAACCAGCCCTTAGTTGGCTCAGAGATTTAATTTCTCCTTGGGTGGGGGTAGGAGGTGACNAATGCTCACTGGGCCTGGTACAGAACGCTTCATGCAGAGCCTCTCTTACAGTCCAGCTCAGCCACACAGAGCTGGCATTCCTCTTTCTAGCAGACAAGCCTCTGAGGCCCAGAGAGGCTGATCACTTTGCCTATGGTCACATCCCTGGAGTGGTGATGTGAGGATTTGAATATGTATCTGTCCAGCAGCAGAACAAATGTCCCTTGTACAACACTGCACATAGACACCTGTGGATCTCAAGGAAGGCCTGGTGGCCGACAGGATACTGTGGAGACTTCAGAAGGGTGCCCCATGGTGTGTACCTGTGCTCCTACCACACAGTCCTTCAGCTTCCCACTCCTGGAACACAGTCCAGACCCCCACAGGATCCTCAGCTTCCCACTCCTGGAACACAGTCCCAGACCCCAACAGGATCCTCAGCTTCCCACTCCTGGAACACAGTCCCAGACCCCAACAGGGTCCTCAGCTTCCCACTCCTGGAACACAGTCCCAGAGCCCTGTTTGCTCTGCCTGATGGGTCTCTTCACATTTGGCTTCTGTTCCCTGAACCTCATTCCCTCTGCACACTGGCTCTTCCACCTGCTGCTGAAGTACAGCCTCACTTCTGCACAGGGCCTTTGCACATACATGCTCACTGGCTTTTCATNAGGATGCTTCAGATGAAATGTTCTCTCCTTTGGGCAGCCTTTTCTGTCCTCCCAACATAAAGCCACCCCTCTCCCCACTTCCCTGTGGCCAGGTAGCACCCTATCCTGGTCACCCCCTCCCCCAGGTGGTTTTGGTATAGTTCTTTTTGTTTGTTTGTTTTTGTTTTTGAGAGTCTTATACTGTAGCCTAGGCTATCCTAGAACTCACTATGTAGCCCAGGTTGGCTTCAAACTTATACCATTCCTCCCACTGTGATTCCAGACATGCCTGCATGCTTGGCTGTGCCTCTCATCATTTAGCCAGTAGATCCGTATCCCCGAGTGATTTTGCTTTGTCTGTGCAGAGCTCAGGAGGAAGCCATCCAGCTAGTCCCTCTACAGAACTGTTCTCTGCTGCCCAAGCTGGCCCTGGCACAGAAAGGAGAGGTGGGAGGGGGAGGCTAAGGGGAGAGCCTAGGGTAGTTTATTCAGGTTTCCAAGGTCAGGATGGAGCAGAGCTTCCCCTGGACTGGCCTCTGAGGCTGTCTTCTCCAGTCAGATCCCTACCCCAGGGCCTTGATGATGGAGGAGAAGACACAGACCAGTTGCCAGGGACAGACTTCCTTTCCAGTGTCGAGTCACTACCTCGTGTCCAATTGAAGTAGTCCAGCCTTAACCTTGCATGCCTCTCCTGGGTGGAGAGCTTATCCCCTTTTGGATGGCCATGTCACTCTTGACAGCTCTGGCCTAACAGAGTATGACTTCATGAGGCCCTGGGTACTCCCACCCCCACCCTGGCACTCCTACCCCACCCTGGCACTCCCACTCTCACCCTGGCACTCCTACCCCTACCCTGGCACTCCCACCCCAGTCTCATGAGGCCCTGGTACTCCCACCGCAGACACACACCTCATCAGCATCCTCTCTTAGCCAGTGTTTCCTGCATCTGACCCTGGCCTTGGCAATGACTGTGGATCTTTCTTTGTGCTTTCCTCCTTAGTTCAAGTGCTGTGGCGGGGAGGATTACAGGGACTGGAGCAAAAACCAGTACCACGACTGCAGCGCCCCCGGGCCCCTGGCCTGTGGGGTGCCCTACACCTGCTGCATCCGGAATACGGTAACCGCATGGGTGCTGGGTTCGGGATCACCCGACTGGTCACAAGGCTCTCATTCTGCCCATGTGAAGCAGGCTGTGGCAGTGGGCAGGAGGTGGTGGTCAACACTTGCGCTTTCCTTAGCCCAAGGGCTCTGGCAAAGGGGAGCTAGGTGGGCAGCCTCCTCTGTGAGTGTGCCAGTGAACATCTCTTGAGCGTGTGCCCATGTGGGCCTGGCCCAGGTCTTTGTATTCACTTGGGCTTTACAACAGCCTTGGGGAGGCCAGAGGTACTGTTACTTAACCCACTTTAAAAGCCTTGCCCAAGGTTGGCAGGGCTAGGATGGGATGCAGCTGTGTCNGGCTAACANAGGGCCAGGCGCTCAGCAGAGGCAGCCAGCTCCACCCTGTCAGCTGAAGGCAGAGTACAGTGCAAGCGTGGTGAGCACCAGCANCAGAGCTGTGGCCAGAAGGGANGTGGTGATGTAAATGCTAGCCTCCACCTTTCCCCAGCAGGAGCCTCTCTCTCAGCTGTCACTTCTCCAGTCATCTGGGATGCTGAGCTGTGCTGTCACCGCTCACACGTGTCCTAATGTGTGACAAGTATGTCAGGAACTTCCCTATTTCTGAACTGGAGCAGAAAAGAAAAGCCTGACAATTAACTCCCCCACCCCACCCCCCACACCCTAGTGCAAAGTCTCTTATTGATGGTTTCAACAGCTGTGCCTAGCACCCCAGCCTGTAACCATGGAAACGGAGTGGCTGTGGGCAGGGCCTCACCCAAAGTCTGGAACAGTGCCAAATGAACTTGCCCTGTGAAAGACGGGGCTGAGGGACTTTGGAAACCCCCACTGCTGTTTTAGGGGGGACATCTGAGCCAGGTGAGTGCCATGGAAGGTTCCCAGGGTGTGCAGAGAACTACAGAGGGTGACCCTGAACTTCATCGCCCCTGGGTGCACTTTGGGTGTCCAAGATGAATTGTGGAAGCCCATTGTGTCTTCCTTCATTTGTCATTCATTCATTCATTCATTCATTCATTCAGCAATCATTGATTGAAGACCTACTGTGTGCCAGACATATTGCTAGGCTCTGGAGGGATTGCAGGCACACATAGAAGTCTCTGCCCAAGTGGAAATGACATAGTGAGGGAAACTGACTGGATTATGAGGAAAACCCTGTATGGATTAGATACAGAGNTGGATTATGAGGAAAACCCTGAAGGAGTGAGGGAGTAAGTTACACAGGANTTTTGNGAGNNAGGGTTCCTGGCAGAGAGAGTGTCAAGTGCAAAGGTCCTGGGGTGGGAATTGCCCTGGTGTGTTTGAGNAACAGCAGGAAAGCCTCTGTGGCTGGAGCAGACTGAGATCAGCAGGGGGCAGGGGAGATTCAAGGCAGTACCCTGAAGACCACAGGCTGGGGCTGGTGTCCTCACGAGTGACAGAAGCCAGCCCTGAGGTGCTGGCAGCAAACAGGAGGTGCAGCAGGAGGTTCTGAGGGGTCCACTAGTGCTGGACGGCAGGCTGCAGTGCACACGTAAGCACGTGCAAGGTGGGAGGGTGGGGGTGTGTGTGAGCAGGAGCGGAGGTTCCGTGCAGTTTGGGTGGGAGTCTCAGCTAAATCCANACNCATGATCCTCCCAAGGTGACTCGAGTTGGGGCAGGGGAGCCAGGCCCTCACACTAACCATGTCCATTAAGCACCAAGCAGTCCGGCCTCCAGCTGCCCACTGAGGTCTCTCTTGCTACCTCCTTCTCAGCTATGTCATTTCTTAGTCGTGTTCATCGGCTTCTCTCTAGGCTACCAGTGCTGAGGTGGGGGCTTCGTTTTGTCCTCAAGTCCCTAAAATGGTGACTGGCTCTGGAGGGATTGCAGGCACACATAGAAGTCTCTGCCCAAGTGGAAATGCCAATTAACATTTGTTCAATGAGTGAATGGCTGACCCTCCCCATAGGGGTCAGTGCCATGTGAGCACTGGGCACTGCTGGGTCTGAGGGCATCCAAGGGGAGTGTCTTAACTGAGAGAGGTTATTTTGTGCACACGACAAGCCCTGCCACTTAGAATGACCTGATGNCATCCAGGACTGGGGTCATAAGCAGTGTCACCTTGGCCAGAGCCCTTTCATACACTTGTCCCTGTGACAGCACTTTACCTCATATATGACACACAGCACATGGGGCGGGTTCACAAGTCACATCCCCTGACTTTCCCGAATTGGCTGGGAGAACTGCTTGTCATCCACTCCCCAACCCCACCCCTGTATCTGTCAAGTGCTGCCTCCTCTTCATTCTCTTGGGGTTGGACCTCAGAAACAATGTCAGAGGCCATGCTGGCTACTCCGCTGCTCACCTGCCTTGTCACTGGCACCAGTGGCTCTCTGGTCCAGCAGAGGCCTCACTTACATATACAGGGACCCATGCTGGATTCAGGCTGGACCTGGGACTCCACCTCTCCCTTTATGGCTGAAGATGCAACCAGACAGGGCACAGGCAACGATGGGAAGTGTATGGGGCCTACTTGGGAAGGAATTTGGTGGGGGCTAGAGCCCAGCCATAGGGTTCTCATGTGTAAGTCAGTCAGCAGGGAGCCCTGGAGAGTGGTCCTTTTTTTCAGAGAGGAACTTCTGTGGCTTCTTGGTAGTGAAGCCAGTGTTGAAAGGGCAGGGAAGCGTGGCCAGTGGCCCAGCCTTGCCCTCAGGTAAACCACCTCTGGCAGAGGCCCAGTTGTGGTTTGAGAAGTTCCTTTCTGAGAGCCAGCAAAATTAGAGCGGCTTGGCTTGAGACAGAAGTACAGATGGGTTAGCAAAGGAGTGCCTCAGGGGTGCTCCCAGCTAAGAACTTAGACTGTTGCTGGTGGAGGGGTGATCTCCCACAAGAACCCCTCGGGGATGGGGGGCTCTGCCCTTGGTTTTCCACTGGGCATTTCTTGGGAGAAGTAGCTAAGAAACAGGCTGGAGCCTGCTGCTGGAGGTGGGAAATCTCAGCTCCATCCACACCAGACTATACACCCACCCCTCAGCTCTCTCATCTGTAGAAGGCGTGTCCTTCAGATGATAGCCTGTAGAGTCACGGCTTGGAATGTTTCTGTTTCAGACAGATGTCGTCAACACCATGTGCGGCTACAAAACAATTGACAAGGAGGTAATGGCTTGGAATCCCTCTGTCCCCAGAAATGGTGCTCCTTTCTCCCACTTCCAGCTGGTGGAGGGTTTCTAGTGGAGGGCTTCTGGCTGCTCAGGTTTCGCAGTGCTCCCTGGCCTTCAGTCACAGAAGGGCCCAGGGAGCTGGGGGAGGCCACCTGCCCAGATTTGCTGAATACCTACTCCAGGCAGGCTTATCTGTGTGAGGCATCATTCCCTCCCAGGGCCCCTCACATGCTGCCTGCCCAGCCCTATAGTTTGTTGACAGCTCACATTGCCTGGGACCCGGGAGTCCCTGGGGAAGAGNAAGTCCTTCCTGGATATCCCCCTGCATCAACTTTCTGAGCAACTCCTCGGGAAGCTAGGGTGGTGCTGGGGTGGTGGTCTCTCTATGTAGCCCCAGCTGGTGTGGAACTTCANATATAGAGACTAGGTTGGCCTTAAACTCACGGACATTCTCCTGTTTCTGCCTCCTGAGTGAGTGCTAGGATTAAAGGTGTGTACCACCATTCGNAGTCTTTTTTCAATAACCCACTGGGTCCAATTAGTTCTGCCCAGATATGTATGAAGGTGGGACCATCCACCGGAACATGGGTAGCCTGCCAGCAGCTGCACCCCCCAAATGACGTTGCTTTTAAGAATTTTGGGCATGAAGCAAAGTTTCATGGTGAGAGATGTTTCACTTGTGGAAAAATCTAACACAGTAATTCTGGAAACTTCACTGTACATTAAAACCATGGAGTTGTGTGTGTGTGTGTTTTTCCCACATATACCTGAAGTTGACTTTTGGCTCTGGTAATAGTGTGCAGTGCTGGGTAAGCATCTGAGAAGCATCTGAGCAAACTCTGCCATCCCCCAGCTCCCAGCAGTTCTCACCACCAAAGTGCTACCACACTGTCCCCAGTGCTGTCTTAGGAGCAGTACTAGAAAACCCAGAGCCACCTTCCCATGCTGACACCCTCTTCCCGAACAGCGCCTGAGTGCACAGAACATCATTTATGTGCGGGGCTGCACCAATGCCGTGTTGATATGGTTCATGGACAACTACACCATCATGGCGGGTCTCTTACTGGGCATCCTGCTTCCTCAGGTGGGTAANCTGTGGGAACAGATGAAGCCAGGCTGGGTGGTGACCGTGGAANTTTAGAGCCCCTGAGAGGGANGACTGGAGCCTGGAAGGAGAGACAAATGGAGTGGCCTCAATTGCTCACTCTGCCCTGGCTCTGGCTTCAGTCCACCGGTGAGATTGAATTGGTTACCCCGTCCACTTAACAGAGGAGGAAACGGAAGCTTCAGGTGACTTTCCTGAGGTCCGCCGGATAAAGTGCGGCAGGGCCGGGGTGGAGGCAGAAGGCTCAGCATGGAGGGGCCTTTGCTAGTGAGGCCCAGGGAAGTCTCCATGTTCCTGGGATGGATAGAAGAGGTCCAGCCTGGGGCTGCCTGGGCAGTGCATGCTGGGATGCCTCTATTTCCCCAGCCACCCAGTGTCATGAGTGAACTGTCAGGAAGNGANGCCCGTGTGTCAGCAGACTCTCACCTGCCCTCTGTCTGTCCTCAGTTCCTTGGTGTGTTGCTGACACTACTGTACATCACTCGAGTGGAGGACATTATCTTGGAGCACTCTGTCACCGATGGATTGCTGGGACCTGGTGCCAAGTCCAGCACAGACACAGCGGGCACTGGGTGCTGTCTGTGTTATCCCGACTAGGACCTGGTCTGGCACGGCAGCCTCAGCAGGACTGTACTACACAGCACATCCCAGTCTACACAAGTCAGCCAGGACCAGCTCCATCTCCTCTGCCCACTCGTGGCACCAACCAAAGCCCAGGGTGTATGTGCCTGTGTACAGTGTCCGATGGCCACTCCTCCCAGGGGAAGGCTGAGCCCTGTGGAACCCCAGGGA
>LZPO01117095.1:119751-133955 GCA_001675575.1 Neotoma lepida
GCCCAGCTGACTCAACTTTCTTGACTTCAGGACTCCACTGCTGCCTTCTCCTTGCTCCACTGTGCGTTGTTCTCCTCCCTGTGGGCCACAGGTTCCTCACAGAGAGTCTGCTCAGTATTTCTCCAACTGCTAAAGGGACCTCCCCAAACCTAAGTCCTCTGTTGGTGATGGTGGTGCTGAGGACCAAAGCCAGAGTCCTTGACAAGAAAAGGAAGTGCTGTACCATGAGCCACATCCCTAGGCCGGACCTAAATCTTAGTGGAGATCTCCTGTTCTAGGGTTTCGTGAATTTCTCTCCCCCAAACTTGTATCATTCATTCTTGTTCTGAAGAATTATTATTATTAATTATTAGTGTGCTTGTGTGCGTGCATGCACATGCGCATGTGTGTGTGTGCGCACGCGCGAGTGCACCAGTGTGTGTGATGTGTGTGTTGTGTTCATGTGCATGCACGTGTGTGATGTGTGTGTGCACCCATGTGTGAAAGTGCCTGCGCGCGCGCACGTGCGCGCGCGAGTGTGTGTGTGTGTGTGTGTGTGTGTGTGTGTGTGTGTGTGTGTGTGTGTGTGATGTGTTCATGCCATGGACAACTTTGTGCAGTCAGTTCTTTCCTTTCATCCTTTTGTTGGTTTCAGGGATCAAACTCAGGTTAGCAGGCTTGCTTCACAAGCACTTTTACCTGCTGTCCTGGCTAGTTTTGTGTCATCTTGACACATGCTAGAGTCATTCGGCAAGAGGTAACCTCAATTGAGAAAATGTCCCCACCAGATTGTCCTGTAGACAAGTCAGTGAGGCATTTTCTCCATTAGTGATTGATGTNGGAAGGCAGCTGTGTTGGTGGGACTTTGTGGGTGTAGCTTCTGACATTTCTAGGAGAGAATCTCACAGAACACTCCCTGCTTCTCTAGTTCTTACCGTCTTTCTGCCCCTTCTGCCATACGATCCCTGAGCCTTACGGAAGTCGTGTTATTATGATTGGTTGTGGTTCTCTGTAATGGTCTCTGTCTGTTGTAAAGAGAAGTTTTCTTGATGAGGNGTGAGAACTACATGTATCTGTGGGTATAGGGACAAATATTTAGTATGTAGTTAGGGATTATATTGGTTTAATAAAGTGGCAGGTTGTAGGTTCTTCTTCAAGATCCATGACCTCACTAACCCTGGGTACTTGCCTAGGTTTCCAGTACCAGGCATGATTTCTCTCTTGTTCAGAGGGTCTTACGTCCAGTTAGAGAGCTGNTGGTTACCACCAAGGTATGCGTGTCCCTATTGCACCCTTAGGGTTATAGTGCTGTAGTGGCCATTGTTGTAGTTTACAGCATCCCAGCTGGGTAGGACTTCTGGTTTCCTCCCTCCTTTGGAAGTATACATAGCTTTCTAGTTCTATGAAAGCTAGTCCTCAGGAGGAGGCTTTCAGGGGTCTCNGAGCCATGTTAGAAGTGCAAGGTGTCCTTAGCAATAGGGACTTACTTTCTACCTTGGGGGCAGGGGTAACCAAGGGCGATAGCAACAGCCTGAATGCTTTGGGGGTCTCTTTGATGACCCTGACCAACACCTCAAAAGAGGGCTTCTCCTGCCTGGCGTTGGTAGTTTGTGTTTGGTGGTCTGTGGCTCTTGGAGGGAACATTTTTAGCCCAGAAGAAAATTTCATTTACACGATATATGCTTCTACACTGACTGTGAGTACTCTAGGTGTTTTTAGGTAGATAGTTAACAGTTTGATTCCTTAGGACATTTTCAGACACCCTTACTATAATTTTAATCTCCCTCCCTTGTTTGTTTCTCTCTCCCCTCCCTAATTAGAGTCCCTAGTTTTCCCAGTGTCCCCCNTAGGCCACTTGTACCCTGCTATCCCCCCTCTCTTTTCCTAACCTCTCCTGCACAATGGTCCCTTTGCACTTTCCTGGTTTCTGCAGTTACTCCAGGATATGGACATATAACAGAAGATTTGGAGNTAGAAACCTCAGATGAGAGAACATGNGGNATGTGTCTCTCTGAGTCTGGGTTATCTCACCAAATGTGAATTTTTCTAGTTCCATCCATTTACCTGCAAAGCTCATGGTTCCAGTTTTCTTTACAGCTGAGTAATATTNCACAGTGTCTGTGAAGCACATTTTCATCATCCATTCNTCTGTTGAAGGACATGTAGGCTGTTTCCACTCTGTAGCTACTGTGAATAGAACAGCAAAGAACATGGCTGAGCAGGTATTTGTGGAATANGATGTCAAGTCCTTTGGGCATGTGTTGGGGAGTGATATAACTGTGTCATATGGTAGATTTTTTTTAAGCCTTCTGAGGATTCTCCACATTGATATCCATAGGCTGCGATCTCACCAACAGCGAATGAGGGTTCTCTTACCCTCACACCCCCTCCAGCATTTGTTGCAGGGTGTTCCATTCTGGCTGGGGTGAACTGAAATCTCAAAGTTTTTCTGATTTGCATTCCCCTAATTGCTTGAGACAATGAACATTTTTGAGATATTTCTTATTCATTTTTTTTCTTTTGAGAACTCTCTGTTCAGATCCCATTTTTCGAAGGGGTCATTTTTTGTTGTTTTGGTTTTGAGTTCTTTATTCTGGATATCAGTCCTCTGTCAAATGTGTAGTTAGCAGAGATTCTCTCCCATTCTGTGAGCTTCCTTTCTGCTCGATGGTTTCTTTAGCTGTGTAGAAGCTTTTTAGTTTTCTGAAGTCCGTCTTGTCAATTGTTGGCCTTCCTTCTTGGGTAAACGGAGTCCTATTCAGGAAGTCCTTTCCTACACCTATTTCATGTAGGGCATCGCCTACATTTTCCTTTTCAAGTTTCAGTGTTTNGTGTTTAGTTTTTGATCCATTTGGAGTTAGTTTTTGTACAAGGTGATAGATACCGGTCTAATTTTGNTTTTCTGCATGTGGACATNCAGTTTTCCCAGCACCATTTGTTGAAGATGCCCCCCCCTCCCCATTCTCTCCAGTGTATGTTTTTGGCATGTTTGTCAAATATTAAATGGGTGAAGTTATATGTGCTTGTGTTTAGGTCTTCAGTTTTGTTCCATTGGTCCATGTGTCTGATTTTATGCCAGTAACATGTTTATTTCATTGCCATGGCTCTGTAACATGTCCTGCAGTCTGGAACTGTAAGCCCTCCAGCAATCCAGGGTCTTTTGTGTTTCCATATGAATTTTAGGATAGTTTTTTTCTATTTCTGTGAAGAATGAGATGGAGATTTTAATTGAGATTGTATTGAATCTATTAATAGCTTTTGGTATAATGGTCATTTTCAAAATGATTAATTCTGCCAATCCATGAGTGTGGGATGTCTTTCCATTTTCTAGTGTCTTTATCTCTTTCTTCAGAGTTTTAAGGTTTTCATTGTAGATGTCCTTCACCTCCTTGGTTAGGTTTACACTTAGATATTTTCTTTAAGGCTATTGTGAATGGGAGTGTGTCCATGAGCGCCTTCTCTGTATGTATGTTCCTGGTGTATATAATAGAACCGCTCTTGGTTTGTAAAAGTTGAATCTATATCTTACCACATTGCTGAACTTGTTCATTATTTCTAGAAGTTTTCTGGTAGATCTTTTGGGATCTCTAATGTACAGGATCATATCATTTGCAAATAGGAATAATTTGACTTCTTCTTTCCCTGTTTGNATCCAATTTTGATTTCCTCTTCTTGCCTTATTGTTCCAGATAGTACTTTAGCACGATGTTGAAAAGGAGTGAGGATAATGGACATCCCTGTCTCATTCCTAGGCCAGTGGAATTGCTTCAAGCTTTTCTCCAGTTAGGAGGATGTTGGTTGTGGGTTTCTCATGTATAGCTTATGTTNTGTTGAGGCATGTTCTCTTTAGTCCTACATTCTCTAGGACTTTTATCATATGTGTGTGTTGGATTTTGACAAAAGATTTTTTTCTCAATCTATTGAGATGATCATGTGATTTTTGTCTTTAAGTCCATTTATGTGCTTTATTGCATTTATTTACTTTTGTGTGTTGAACCATCCCTGCGTTTCAGGGGCAATGCCAACTGATGGTGGATAATCTTTTCAATGTATGTTTATGTTCTGTTTGCAAGTATTTTATTGAACACTTTTTGAGTCTATGCACATTAGATTGGCCTGTAGTTTTCTTTTGGGATTTACACCTTTACCTGGCTTGGGGGTTAGTGATATTGGCTTTGGAGGAGGAGTTTGGAAGTACTTCTCTCTTTCTTCCTTCCTTTCGTCCTTCCGTCCTTCCTTCCTTCCTTTCTTTTCTTTTCTTTCTTTCCTTCCCTTCCTTCTTTCCTTTCTGTCTTTCTTTTTTTCTTTCTTTCTTTCTCTCTTTTTCCTTTTTTAACAGTTTAAGAAGAACTGGCTGTAGATCTTCTTTGAAAGTCTGGTAGAGTTCTGGTATGAATCCATCTGGTCCTGGACTTTTAGTGGGAAGACTTTTTATTACTATCTCTCTCTCTCTTTGAGACAAGGTCTCTTCACGTATCTCTGGCTATTCCTGGAACTTGCTATGTAGACAAGGCTGGCCCCAAACTCAGGGATATCTGCCTGTCTCTGACTCCCCAGTGCTGGGATTGAAGGTGCAGGCCATCACACTTGCCTCAGTCTCCACATTTGTTATAGGTTTGTTTAGGAAGTTGGCTTCTAATTTTGACTCCACCTTATTTGGAGGGTATGGTCTCTCATTGAATGTGGCACTTAACTATCAGGGTCAGCTCGCTGGCCAGTGAGTCCCTGGGATCCTCCTGTCTCCAACTCCCCAGTGTTGTATCTAAGTTTTAGGTAAGCACTGACATAGAACTCAGGTCCTTATGCGTATGTAATGTTTTGCTGATGGAGTCATTGTCCCAGCTCCCATACCTGTCTTTTGAAGGACTAGAGCAGTGGTTCTCAAACTGTGGGTCGTGACCCCTTGGGTCAAAGGACCTTTTCACAGGGGTCACCTAAGACTATCGGAAAACACAGAGATTTACCTTATGATTCATACCAGTAGCAAAATTATAGTTATGAAGTAGCAATGAAAATAATTGTATGGTTGGGGGTCACCACAACATGAGGAACTGTATTAAAGGGTCACAGCATTAGGAAGGTTGAGAACCATTGGACTAGAGGAACATAGAACAATTTCTTATTAGTGGAAAGCAAGGAAATTCAGCACTTTACAGCAAATTCAAATTACCCAGATTATTTTATTTTATTTTAAGTACCATGGGTCATAGAGACAGCTCAGCGGGTAAAGGTGCCTGCAGACAAACCAATGACCTGGGTTCAATCCCTGGAACCCATATGATGGAAGAACAGAACTAACTTCTGTAAGTTGTCCTCTGCCTCCACGTGTGTGCCGTGGAACAGCCCTGCACACATGCACGCATGCGCGCACACACACAAACACACACACTCACACACTCACACTAAATAAATATAATAAAATATTTTAAATTACTATTTATGAAGATGATGGTGCTCTTGCCTGGCATGCATGAGACTTGGTATTTAATTTTTACCATGACAAAAAGGAAAGAATAAAATGAAAATCAGTGTTTTCCAACACATTTGTCCTCTCTGTCCCCGCACCCACCTTGGCAGCCATACACGTTAGTTTTTAGATGGAAGCAGGATACTGGAGTCCTGTCCCTCCTGCCTTGTGTGGTTGACTACAGAAGCTTGATCTGGGGATCCTGGGAGAGGGGACATTGATGGTACAGTGAAGGATTTGAGGGTGCTCTGAACAGAGGCATGAGGGCCTCTGTGTGCACAGAGGACTTGAGATGCCTCAAGTGAGCCCAGCCTTAGGTTCCCTCTTCAGGATTTCCAAGGTCTACCCACTGACACCCCTCCCCCCAGCCTGACAAGGTGGGGTAAAGGCACAGGCAGGTGCAGGAGAGGTGGGTCCTATGCCCAGGTGGGCCACTAATCAGAGTATGCGCTTTCCTCTTCCTGTGTTCTAGCCTCAGTTCCCACAACCAAACCAAAGGGATTATGCTAAGTAATACCTCATACTCTGTTCCTTGTCGCCTTAGTGGCTTCTGGTTCTAGACCGCAGCCCTAAGCTGCACACAGACTTCTTTTGTTTGGCTTAAATTGAATTTTAATTGTCTAGATCCACCCGCCTGCCTCTGCTTCCTGAGTGCTGGGATTAAAGGCATGCACCACCACCCCCAGCTTTTTTATTTTTATTTATAGAGGGTTTTTTTTTGCATTTGAACTCTGTGTGTGTTGTGTTTGTATGCATTTGTGTGTGTGTGCACATATGTGTGGGGGTAGGTATTCATGCACGCATGCGCGTGCGTGTGTGTGTGTGTGTGTGTGTGTGTGTGTGTGTGTGCGCGAGTGCAGGCCAAAGGCTGATTTTAGGGGTCTTTCTTGATCGCTTCTCTGCCTTATTTCTTGAGACAGTATCTCTTATTGAACCTAGAGCTCTCTGATTTGATTAGGCTACCAGCCAATGGGCTTTAGGGATCTGTCACTGCCACCCCCTGTGCCGGGGTTATAGGTAGAAGCAGGTCATCCATGGCTATGTAGTGTGTCTAGGCTATTTAAGACTCTGCCTCATAAAACCAAAATTAAAACAAGCAACAGAGAGAGAGTGGGGGTTATCTTCGTTGTCCTATAGAAATAGTAAGTGTGACTTAGCAGGACGTGATCTTCAGATGGCCACTATCCCTGACATTTTTTCAAGCATGCTCACTCTCCCATGGTCCTTGCACTGGCTTCTCCTCACAGACACAGGGCAGCTTCAGTACGAACCAAGGTTCCTGGATTTCCAGGAAGTACCGTTTTCCCTATACGCTGTGACCAGTGCCTCCTCATCATGGGACCAGAGAAGGAGGACAATATTTCAGTTGCCTGAGTTTACACCAAGGGAAGCTGATGCAGGCAGGGAAATTGACACGGGATTTTGTAGGTTGAGTGCATTCCTAGTATCTTGCTGGGGTATGCCTGGGAGGGGGGCGGGGGAGGGAGCGGTGGAGGGCTGCCTCACTAGAAGCTGCGCAGAGGAGCCAGGCTGAATCCCCTCCACTACTGACAGATCCCTCTCCACCCCCCACCCAGTGGTTAAATCATTGTCAGAGGCACAAGGTCAGGGACCAGCTGGCTGCCCCACGCAGAGGAAGCCAGGGGAAGGGCAGAGGCAGGGGGCCTTGGGAGTCCTTGCTTTCTATCTCCACAAGCTCAGATCTGTCTCTCCCAAGCTGGCAGAACCCCCCCCCCCACGTTGTACCCCACGGGGCTCCCTGTCTTGATGCTCAAGAGTAATCTCAGCCCTGGTCCTCATTGTCCTATAGGCAGGAGAGTTTTTATAATGAGAACGTAGATGTACTTTAGCTTTGGACAGGAATTAGAAAGACGCTTTTATTTTTTTGATGGTTCATCCCTTGGGTTGATCACCATTTCCCAAAGCTGTCCCTGCTCCACTCCTTCAATCTCCATAGTCACCAATGAGTGTGCAGACGGGAAAGCCAAAGGAGCAGAGTGGGACAGGGAGCCAGCCACTCAAGGTCACAAAGCTAATAATTGTTCTCAGTTCAGGACCGGCCATGGGGCAGGGCTGTACCTGTTGAAAACTCACCTAATGTGAGTCGTGTGTAGGAAAGCAGCCATGGTGGAGGGCAGACTCTGCCTGCCTCCATTTCCCTCTCCCCCCACCTGGAAGGCTCATGATGAACCAGTCACACCCTCCTCTGCTGGCAAGGCTCTAGAAGTGATTGTCACTGTCTCTGAGATACCTTCTAGGACTTCTTCTCCCCTGGGGAATTTTGCCCACTGTACTATGACTTCTAGACTGTTGTACAACCTAGGGGACTCACTTCCCAAGCACCCACCTGTCCGTCATCTCTGAGTGGAAGCTGCGTGGTACAAGCCATAAGGGTGGGGCTCATTTTCTATTGGCCTGAATGCCAACCTCTGGGCATGCACTGTCCTCTTCCAACAGCCCCCTGGAGAGGACAGCTGGCTTACAGGCCACAAGAAGCATGGGCCAAGCCTATAGCCAAATATTCACAAGCTGTTCAGAACACACATCTGACCCAGCAGTTCCACACTGAGACATTTTCTTAAAGAAATAATAAAATGGTACATGGTCACCCCTCTGTATCCTGGAGTTCCTCACTTGAGGATTCAACCAGCCTTGGATGTGAGGGTATTTGGAGATGATATTGCAAGCTGGGAGTGGTGGTGCATACCTTTAATCGTGGCACTTGGAAGGCAGAGGCAGGCAGATCTCTATGAGTTCGAGGCCAGCTGGTCTACATAGTGAGTTCCAGGACAGCCAAGACTACATAAAGAGACCCTGTCTCAAAAAAAAAGAAGCAAGCAAACAAAAAAGAAAAATGACATTTATCTGTGTAGATTGGGAACTTGCTTTTTTTCTTGTGATTATTCTTGAAACATATAATGCATTAGCAACTATTTACCTAGCACCCATGCTTATATGCAATCTGCAGATGGTTCACAGTGCATGGGAGGGTACGCACCAGCTCTATGCATCCTACCCAAGGGGCTTGACCCTGTGAATTTTAGTATTCTTTGGGGGTCCTGCAATTAACCTCTCCCACTGCAGGTTCTGAGGGAAGCTTGCATGTGTCACTTGGTCATCTGGAACAGAATGTGACACATGTCGCCCCAGCCCTAGGGACGTGGAGGAATGAGGATCAGATGTTCAAGATCATCTTTGGCTACGTAGAGTTTGAGGTCAGCCTGTGCTGCCTGGGATCCGGTCTCAAAACCAAAACCTGAACCAAAACCAAAACCCTCAAAAGCTCATCTTTGGTTTTTGTTTGTTTGTTTGGTTGGTTGGTTGGTTTTTGGTTTTTCAAGACAGGGTTTATCTGTGTAACAGCCCTAGCTGTCCTTGGAACTAGCTCTGTAGACCAGGCTGGCCTTGAACTCACAGAGATCCACCTGCCTCTGCCTCCCTAGTGCTGAGATTAAAGGTGAATACCACCACCGCCTGGCAAAGCTCATTTTTGGGTATACAGTATTTATGGAGCTGGACTCAGTGGTTAAGAGCACTGGTTGTCCTTGCTGAAGATGTGGGTTTGATTTCCAGCACTCACACGGGCAGTGTTCCACCATCTGTAACTCCAGTCCCAGGGGAGTCAATTCTCTTCTGGTCTCCTCAGACACTATACATCTTGCAGTGAACACACAGACCCTCAGACTTACACACAAAAGAAAAATAAGTAAATCTTAAACAAAAACCACCTTTGCCAAACTGAGCGTAGGGACACACACATATAATCCTAGCACTCAGGAAGCTGAGTCAGGAGGATGACGAGTTCCAGACCACTGAGACAGGATAGAAAGAAAAAATTATGGGGAGGAAACAGAGCCATACTTTCTGGAGTCTGGTCAAACTCTTGCCATTAGAGAATCAAGAATTTTTGCACAGCTAGGTGGGTGGCACACGCCTTTAATCCCTGCTCGTAGGAGGTAGAGGCTGATGGATCTCTGTGAGTTTAAGACCAGCCTGATCTCCATAGCAAGCTCCAAGCCAGCTCAGGCTACATAGCGAGACTCTGTTTATAACAACAATAATAACAACAACAACAATAATAATAACAACAGCACAGTTAATGACATTTGCTGTGAAGCTTGCTGGCATGAGGACACTCCTTTTCTTACAGATGTAGGTGTGTTTCCATGAGTGTGGGATGCATATTCATCAGTGTGTCCATTCATGTGGAGGCTTGAGGTTGATGCCAGGCATTTCCTTCAATCTCTCCATCTTAGATACCAAGGCAGGGTCTCTGGCTGAACTCAGAGCTCGCCATTTCAACTAGTTTGCCTAGCCACTTTGTTCCGGTGATTTCTCATCTTTGTCTCTGTGCTCTGGGGTTACGTGTGGGCTGCCACACACACTTACTTGGCTTTTATGTGGATCTGAACTCTGAGTCCTCATGCCTGTGGGACAAGCACTTTACCTGCTGAGGTGTCTCCTTAGTCCGGGATGTCTTTTGTCTAGAGATAGTTTCACATAACAATGCTAAAAAGCACTAAACTATGCGTAAGGGCTGAGCAGTTGAAGATGGTGTCACCCCTCTCCTGCGTATGTTTTGAGTGTCTCACAGGCAAGGCTGTTAACTTTTGGTTACAGTGCAAAGATGAACCCTGTGACCTAGATGTTACTTTATGTTGTAGTCTTGTGCAGTGCACCCTAGAAACCACCTGTGACATCATTTAAGTTCCTTTGAAGATAACTTCTGAACCTACAAAATCATACACATACACAAGCACGCACACACATAGCTATTGTGAAGACAACAAAGGAGCCTGCTGTGAGAAGCCCACACCCACACTCTCAGATGTGTCTTATTCTTTCCTTGAGCACCTATCTTTCTATTAACCTCTGTTCATAAATCCACATTTTTTTTAACATGTCTTTTTAGGGGCTGGAGAGATTTCTCAGTGGTTAGAGCATCATCTACACTTCCAGAGAACCCGGGTTCGATACTCAACACCCACATGGCAGCTCACAACCGTCTATAACTCCAGTTCCAGGGGATCTTATGCACTCTTCTGGCTTTCGAAGGTACCAGGAATGCAAGCACAACACCTATATATGTAAAATAAAAATTTTAAAAATCTTTTTTTAATGAACTCCAACTTTGCTTCATACTACGTTTTCCTGGAATTCTGTTTTTAAGATTTATTTTATATTTTATTTATTGAGATAGGGTCTTACTAGATAGCTCAGGCTGGCATGAAATTCTCTGTGTAGACCAGGATGGCTTAGACTCATAAAAATCTGCCTTCCTCTGCCAGCTAAGTGCTAGGATTAAAGGCACAGACCATCACACCAGAGATTTTTTAAAATTTTGATTATGTAGATGTTTGTGTGTCTGTGTGTGTGTGCATGATGTGTGTGTAGGTGCCTGAGGAGGCCAGAGGCACAGTGTTGCCCCGGAGCTGGAGATACAGGTGGTTGTGAGCTGCTTGGCATGGGTGCTGGGAACTGAACCTGGGTCCTCTGAAAGAACATTATAAGCACCTAACCACTGAGCCATCCCTCCAACTCCGTGAAACTTTTTTCTGCAGAAAGTCCAGGGTCTAGCTTTACTTGAAGGGAGGGTCTGAAAGAAAAGACTCCTCAGGTTGGTGGCAGTGCCAGTCTGTGTCTCTTGACGTGCCACTGCTCACAGTTAAAATTCACAAAAGAGGAATGGTGGCTTCACTTGGTGATTGTAACTGTTTTTGCAAAGCTGATTGTCCCAACACTCAGAAGGCTGAGTCAGGAGGATGGCAGCTTCCGGGCCAGCTTGAGCTACATAGACCCTGTCTCAAACAAAAACAAAAAGAGAATTCCAATTCTCAGTAGTGAGTTACTTGGGACACTAGAAAAACAAGAAAGATATTTAAAGTGTCACAGGGACTTCTCTGAGGCCTCCTATGGGAGGGCAGGTGCAGCCAGATGTGACCAGATGTGACCAGGTGAGGGCAGGAAAAAGTGGACAGCGGAGGCCATCTCTGCCAAGGCCAAGACCAGCTGGATGATATCTGGCCTGGTTCTTGGCCTGGGTCAGGCACTCAATCTCTAGGAGGGACTTTGTCAGGCCAGGTGGTTGTCCTACCCCGACCTGCACCTGCTCCATTAATCTTTCCTGTCCTAACCTGGCTGACAGAGCCCCTTCTGTCTATTGACCTAGGAGGGGAGTACAAGGCCTGAGGCCCGGGGAACAACTCCTGTTTGGTGCCTGCTGTTGCCCAGCAGCTGGGCCTGGAGCCCTGGTGGGGGGCCTCGACTGTCAGCAGCTGATGGATTAGGAGCAACAGGCAGGCCGCTCTCTCCTGCTACCAGCTCCCTACCTCCCTGGTCCAGCATCAGTCCCTAGAAAGGATAGCTGACAAAAGAAGCCACATCCTTCTTTATTTTGAGACAGAATCTCACCATGTAGCCCTTGCTGGCCTGAACTTGCTCTGTAGACCAGGCCAGCCTCAAACTCACAAAGACCCACCTGCCTCTGTCTCCCACCTCCTCTGTTCTGAGGTAACAGACATGCTCCACCATGCCCAGCAAGCCACGTTCTTCATGCAGTCATCATTCATGAACTGCACACTGACCTGGTACCCAACATACATCTGCAGTAAGTACTACAACCTCCCCCTCTTTAACCTCACCTCAACCCAGGTGACCATATATAACCCCCTCTCAGTATCCATCAGCGATTGACGCTATGGCTTCCCCTAGGTCCCAGTCTGAGTTCCTGACATAAGGTGGAGTTATATTTGTATGTCATGTCCATGTATCCTCCCATGCAGTCATAATCATCTCTGGATGACGTGATACTTCACACCATGTAGACACTACGTAAATAGTTTTAGCACAGGGTGAAAATAGATGTATTAAGGAAAGAGAAAAAGCCCCTGAGAGTGGGAAGGAATACCCAATGTTACCTATATATTAATAGTTCTTATATCATTTATGGAGCAACGACCCCTCAAAAGTCCCTACAAGATCTGCAAAGAGGCAATTTACTGTTTTGAATGTTTTCAGTCTGGGGTTTGTGGACTCTGCACGTGGAACCCAAGGACATGCAGAGTCCATTGTACTTTTTTCTTAGTGGGAAAGTAAAAGTAATATCTCTAGTAATTAAATGACATGCTAAAGGCTGGAGAGATGGCTCAGTGGTTAGGAGCACTGGCTGCTCTTGCAGAAGACCTGGGTTTAGTTCCCAGCACCCACATGGCAGCTCATAACTGTCTGTAATTCTAGTTCCAGAGGATCTGACACTCTCTTCTGGCCTCCTCGGGCACCAGACATGCCTGTGGTGCACAGATGTACACTCAGGCAAAACACCCATGCGCATAAAATACAAAGAAATCTTTTTTAAATGACAAGTTAAAAGGCAGATGTTGCACGCAAGTAATCCCAGCACTTGGGAAATGGAGGCAGAAAGGTCAGGAGTTCAAGGCCAGCTTGGGTTACTCAAGACACTGTCTCAACAACAAAGAAAGACAAGGCAGATCAACGATTTGTGTTTCTATGTTACATTGAGATTGAAAGACATTCACATGTAAAAAGTAAAATGGAATAAGGATATTATGACCAAAGTACACTGGAGTTTGAATTTTTTCTTCTACGTACAGAAGCTTGGAAGATGAGCTACCCACTGTTTACAGTGATGAGCTGGGAGTTTACCAGCCTTCAGACTCAAGTTTTCACGTTCATGTCACCATGCATCACTGCCTCTTCTCATCTGTAAAGTGTTACCTCTTTCAAACGGCCTTCTTGACTTGTCCCCTAACCTGGATTGGGTCACTTCAGTCATTCTAGAGACTGTCTCCTCTCCTAAGCCCAGGAGTCAGGCCCCAGGCCTCATACATCAAGCTTGCATTTCATACAGGACCCATTTATAGAATCGTGTGGCTCTGTGCTGAGTCCACACCATTGTCTGTGTATCCAAAGTATTGGTTCTCAACTTGTGGGTCGCGACCCTCAAACCCATTGGAAAACACAGATATTTACATTACGATTCATAACAGTAGCCAAGTTACAGTTTTTAAGTATGAATAAAAATAACTTTATGGTTGGGGGGTGCCATGGTATGAGGAACCGTATTAAAGGGTCACCGCATTAGGAAGGTTGAGAACCACTGCTCTAAAGGGTCCTTGCTTCTTCCCCTCTTTCCATTCCATCCCATCCCCTGACAACATCCCGATGGCAGAAGCCAAGACTCGAGCTCAGACAGCATTCGCAGGAAAAGCCTCACTCCAATCCCACACATTTCCCCACAACAATCCCATTAAGCATGGGTAGATGTTCCCAGGCCATGAATGAACAGCAATATCGAGGTAGAAAATAGTGACTAACTCCCAGAGCCAGCAACTAGCCGGAGCAACAGAGAACTCAGTCCCCATAGCAGTCTGCGTCACGTGGCAGATGGATCACCACATCTCCAGAGGACCAGGCATGCATGAAACGGGACCATACGTTACATTTTTGTTGGCTTCCTAATCATTAAGGCAGGTGGGCATGGGGTTCTATATCTTCTGAGCTTCTACTATTTGCCACACACCTGACAGGGGTTAACATGATGGGTACAGAGCGATGCAACACTTTTGAGATCATCTGGTAGCTTCCTAGCATTGCTGTAACAACATAACCTACCACATCCAGGTGGCTACCACATCGATTCCCTCACAATCCCAAGGCCAGAGCTTGACACCCAGAGCAGCAGGTAGGGCTCTCTCCAAAGGCTGTGGGGAGAATCCGTCCTGTGTCTGCTGCAGCACAG
>LZPO01117095.1:163546-176225 GCA_001675575.1 Neotoma lepida
GCCTTTCTTGTTGCTGTGATTAAAAAAAAAATACCTCAAGAAAAGCTATTGAAAGGAGAATGGGTTTCTTCTCCATCATGGTTGGTACAGCCCATCATGGTGGGGAAGTCAAGGCAGCAAGGAGCTTGAAGCAGCTGACACATCACACTCACAAACAGGAAGCCCAGAGGGACCAACGAAGAGCTAATGCTCACTTTCTCCATGTGTAGTCTGGGACTCTCTACCCAGGGAATGGTACTGTCCACAGTGAAGATGGGTCTTCCCATATNAATTAACATAATCAAAGATGATAATGCCTCACAGGACACCCAGAGGCCATCTCCCCAGTGAGTCTAGACTCTGTCAAACACATCCTTATGCTACCATCACGAAGTCACTGTAGAAC
Organism: Neotoma lepida; assembly: GCA_001675575.1. NCBI lineage: Eukaryota > Metazoa > Chordata > Mammalia > Rodentia > Cricetidae > Neotoma > Neotoma lepida. Next base: position 163,932 of record LZPO01117095.1, read on the forward strand.
TTNTTAGCACGCACCATAGCATGTGTTCTGCATGAATAAGACTTGAAAAGCGGAAGTGGGACAGTGACTATATGTAATATTTTGTCCCCGGAAGGGCAAAGTAGGGCCCATGTAGTCACAGGGCCAAAGTTGCTGAATAACCAGATGACAAAGAAAGCTTAAGTCTCAGCCTAGGAGTGTGCTGGCAGCTAATGTGGGGACCTTGATTGGAAAGAAGGGGATCTAGTGACNCAGGGTAGAAATGTGTGTGATGATGTTGGTGAGGCAGAAGAAATTGAACTCCTATATTTTATTTATTTACTTATTTGTGTGTGGGGGGTGGTGCATGCCAGGAAGAGTGTCTGGAGGTCAGAGGGCAGCTTTGGAGAGTTGGCTCTGTCCTTTCATCTTTGCGTAAGTTCCAGGGATCAAACTCAGGTCGCCAGGCTTGTGTGGCAAGCCCCTTTACCTGTTGAACCATCTCATTGGCCCCCTGAATCCCTCAATTCTGATGGGTTTATTCTGCTGGAGGAAGTAACCTCATCACTTGGCAGTGGCCACATCCCTACCACACCCCTTGAGGTCTTGGCCACCTGGGCTGTACTGAGAACTAGTCTCGAATTGCTTATAGAAACAGTCATGTTCCCCAATACAGGTTTGAGGTGGGGCAATACTGGTTCCCTGGGGCCCCACACTTACCACTCATTTTGCCTCTAGATCTGACTCAAGTTTCCACAGGTTTATAGAGGTGAGCTACACTGGACTCCCAAAGAACACATTGGGTTTCCTCATTGTACAAGAGAGATCTGAGGAGCTTGTATGGGAATGGATTTTAAGAGTGTGGGATAATCTTGGAAGGAATATTAAATCAGATTAGGCCATGTTTATGAACACCTGGGCCATCAGGCAGAAAACAGTAGCTCACAGAGTTAAAAAGGAAGAGGAGGAAGAAGAGGAGGAGGTAACAACAGTTTATGTGGTTGACAGAAATATATAGTAAAAAGTGGCCAACTGTGGGCCTGGTGTGGTGGTGCACACTTTTAATCCCAGCACTCAGGAGGCAGAGGCAGGTGGAGCTCTATGAGCTCAAGGCTAGCCTGGTCTACATATTGAATTTCACATCAGCCAGGATTGCATAGTGAGACCCTGTCTCTAAAAAAAAAATAGGCTCAAAGGGATGGGGATGCTGGTGTGGATTTACCTTTGAAATGACCTCCTCCATCACAGGGTACCCAGAAGACATGCCAATACTTATAATAGTGCTTTGGGCTAGTTGGTTTGATTTTAAACAGTTTAAAATGTATTTAAAATTTTAAAGTATTTATCTATCTATCTATCTATCTATCTATCTATCTATCTATCTATTTATTTATTGTGTGTGTGCGCGTGTGCGTGTGTACATACTATGCCACAGGGCATACGAAGAGGTGAGAGGACAGCATTTGGAGATGGTGGTACCTAGGGGTGGAACTTGGATTATCAGGCTTGGCAGCAAGCCCCTTGACCCACTGGGACATCTTACCAGCCTGATTTAGAGATACTTTTAATATTTTACATGTAACTTAGTGAGGTGGCACACCCTTTTAATACCAGCATTCAGGAGGCAAAGGCAAGAGGAGCTCTGTGAGTTCGAGGCCAGCTTGGTCTACAGAGTGAGTTTCAGGATAGCCAGGATTACATATGAGACCCTGTCTCAAAAACAACAACAAAAAAATTCACATGTGATATAACATGTTATGCACACTTTTTGGTGGGAACAGTACTGTGATCATTTCCTCCTTGTCTGACAGTTTCATAGAGGTACAGAATGTAATGTGACCATATTTGCCTCCCGCTACTACTCCCCTTTCTGTAGCATGTCTCTGTAAGTGTGTGTGTGTGTGTGTGTGTGTGTGTGTGTATACACATCTTGTGCAGTAGTCACAGCTGCTGTGTGTTCACGACTGTGATGGCCATGCCCAGGGGACAGCATTTCTTAGCATTTCAAGTCTCCATTCTTTGGCACTTATAATCCTGCCTGCTCTTCCATGATGTTCTGTGGGGCGCAGAGGCAGTGGTGTTTGTGTCCTGTGTGAGCTACTGTAAGAGACAGACTTCCTAAGGAGGCACCTACATCCTTGGAGAGTGGCTTGTGCTCTTCTCTGTGCACCAGACTTTACAGTGGGAGTCNCTGTCATTCATACGGGAAATGTAAATGGTGTAACTGAATTCCAGAGTGGCGGGGACCAAGTGGCNGCACTCAATTGTTCAGTGGAGCAGAGGGCAAAGCAATGATCAGAAATGGCCCGACTCAAATGACACTGGGTAATTAATCATGGTGTTCCCAGAAGGGANTAGGAAGTCTATTAAATTCTCATTCCATCTGTATGGGCAAAAACATTCCAGTGCTAATGAATAGAGGCTACCTTGACTCATAGCAAAAGAGAATTATGGCCCCTCAGCAATTTCAGGACTTGGATTGGTTGCTAGACCTAGAGCTCCTTGAAGGAAGGGAAGGCTAGGCCCCGCTGAGGAAGGACCAAGATGTACATTACCAACAAATTTTACTGTTAATCTTTCTCCCATCCTTCCCCAAGAGGACCTCAGCCTTGAACACTACAGGGGTGTGTGTGTGTGTGTGGAAATCCCAGCACAATAATCAAACCTTTGGGGCCTTTTTGAATACTAGCTGCTTTGCATTGATGTTGATTCTGCAAAATCCCAAACAGCATTGTGGCCCTTCAATTGAAATAGAGACTTATGGAGGTTAGTGTGTTAGCCAAGGTNTGACTCTGATGGGACCCCAGATTCATCCTGTGGTTATTGTGGTAGTTTGAATGTAATTGGCTCCCATAATCTCATAAGGAGTGGCACTATTGGGAGGTGTGGCTTTGTTGGAGTAGGTATGGCCTTATTGGAGGAAGTGTGTCACTGTGGGGGCGGGCTTTGAGGTTTCCTATGCTCAGGATATCAGCCGGTGTCTCAGTTGACTTCCTGTTGCCTGCAAGATGTAGGACTCTCAGCTACTACTCCAGCACCATGTCTGCCTGCACACTGCCATACTCCCTGTCATGATGATAATGGACTGAACCTCTGAAACTGCAAGTGAGCCACCCCAATTAAATGTTTTCTTTATGAGTTGCCATGNTCATGGTGTCTCTTCACAGCAATAGAAACCCTAACTAAGACAGTTATTTTCCTAGTTCAGAATGTACAATTGGAATAGATGTTTTAAGAATTAGCAACATTCCCATACTGGTTCCATGATCTGACCTGTGGAGTGAATGGGCTTGTAGGGAGTTGGAGGGGATATAGGCTAAACTACGCCATTTCAGCTACCTGGGAAATAGTGAACCGAGAACAATAGTGAATTCCTTGGAGAGACCACAGAGGTTAGTGTACCATCAAGGACTTGAAAGATGCATCCCATCTCCTTTAACTCCCGCATTTGGCCCATGTAGAAGGTTGACTTTTGGTTATCACAAGCACAGCCAAGGGATGACTCCAATTGCATCTGCTATACCTGCTGAGGACTCTGCTTGAGAAGGTTAATCCACTCCTGATACTTGATATGCAGATGCTCATCCGGTGAATGGCTTTTCCTGCAAGTGTGTTCAGAAGGACCATTAGAAGCAATTTGCTTTCATCTGGCAAGTCCAGCAATACACCTTTACAGTTCCATCTCTGGANTGTATTAACTCTCCAGCCCTGGGCCATAACTTAGTTCACAGGGATCTTGATCACCTGCCTCTTCCACAAGATATCACACTGGTTCGTTCCATTGATGGCATTATGCCAATTGGACCATGAACAGGTGGTATCAGCCACTTTGGAGTTGGTAAAACATTTGNGTGTCAGAGGATGGGGAATAAGTAAGAGACCCTATTAGACATTCTAAGAGTTCAGGGGTATAGGACATGCAGAGACAGCCCTTCTATGGTGGCACCTGTCTCCCCCGCCACTACCAAGAAAGATATGCTTCATTGGCCTGTGTGGACTATGGAGACTGTGTTAATCCAGACCATATTCCCAATGAGTGGGGCCTAGAACAGGTCTGAAATGCTATGCATACTGGCCTGCTTCTTGAGTTATATGACCTAGCAAACCAGANAGTACTCAAATTCTCAGTGGCAGATGGGGCTGCTGTTTGGAGCCTTTGGCAGGCACCTTTAGGTGAGTCACAACAGAGACCCATGGCTTTTGGAATATCTGCAGATGACAACTCTCCCTTTGGGAGAGAGCTCTTGGTCCTTAATGGAAATTCAATACTTGCCCATTAGTCACCAAGTTACCATGTATTCTGGTTAGTGTTTTGCCAACTGGACACACACTAGGGTCATCTGGGAAGAGGAAATCTTAATTAAGAAAATGTTTCCATCAGATTGACTGGCAGGCAAGTCTGTGGGCTATTTTCCTGTTTCATGATTAATGCGGAACATCCGCCATCTTTGGGTAGTACCACATCTGAGTAGGTGGTTCAGGGTTGGGTAATTCAGGATCAGTAGGCCATGGGGGAGCAAGCCAGTAGGCAGCATTCCTTCATGGCTTCTGCTTCAGTTCCTGCCTCTAGGTTTCTGCTTTGAGTTCCTACCTTGACTTTTCTCAATGATGGACCATGGCACCGAAGTATAAGCCAAATGAATCCCTTTTCACCCAAGTTGCTTTTGGTCAGTATGTTTTTATCACAGAAATAGAAAGCAAACTGGAACATCACGTGACCTGAATGGTCCACCATGAGCTAGGCGTTATCTGACCCATCAAGCCAGTAAGTGGGGTGTACACATTAGCAACCATGAGCAAATACAAGTGGTATGAACCTAACTGGGCCTGAGCAGATCCTGAAGGCACAAGAAAGTTACATGAAGAAGTGACCCAAATATCCACAGTGCCTGGACCTGCTACAATGCCTTCNATCACCAGCATGCACCCATGGCCTCATGGTGACCAGTTGACAGAAAGAGAAGACTATGTTTTAAAGATAGTTCTGTATGTTTGCAAACACTGCCAGAGAGTGGATATTTGTGGCATTATAGCCCCCTTTGGGGACATCTTGAAGGGTTTTGGTGAAGGTAACTATTCAGAGTGGGCAGAACTTGAGGCAGTACCCCTGGTTGTACATTATGTTTGGAAAGAAAAAAAACGCCCAGGTGGGTAACTATACACTGATTCATAGATTGTAGCTAGTGGTTTTTCTCAATGGTCAGGGTCTTGGAAGAAGCATGACTGATTCATAGACTGTAGCTAGTGGTTTTTCTCAATGGTCAGGGTCTTGGAAGAAGCATGATTGGAACACTGATGGCAAAGAATGTGGATAGAATTCTTACAGTGGGCAAGGGGCAAGGATNTTTTTGTCTCACATACAGACAAAGGTGCCCTCAGGATGGCCTGCTCCATCTCAAGTCTGCCAGGACATAGAGNAGTTGGTTTCTCTCATTTTGGACTGGTTTGTATTACAGAAGATCATAAAAAATATTTTCCTTGACAAANGTACATAAGAAATCTTGCAAAAACAACAACATCTTGCTTTTTTGTGTGTGGGGGGCAGGGGAAGAGATGACATCAGCAGAGAGAAACCTTTATAACTGAGTGGGTAGGATGGCCTTCTATGCAGACAGTTTTCTTCCTGCTTCATTGACTGCTCAGTGCGCCTATGAACAATGTATTCACAGTGAAGGGATGGAGGGTGCCCACTCAGCAACCTGNCTTCCACTCACCAAGGCTTACCTGGCCACAGCTGCTGCTGAGTGCCAGCAGCAGAGAGCGACCCTGAGTTGCACCATTCTCTGGGGGTAGCCAATCAGTGACCAGGTGGTGGGTTGACTACATTGGACTACTTCTGCATAGATAGAACAACACTTTGGCCTTACTGGAGTTGATACTTGCTCTGGCTATGGATTTNCCTTTTGTGCTGCAATGCTTCTACCCATAGCACCATCCACAGACTTACAGAATGCCTTATCCACAGTCATGGTAATNCACAGAACATTGCTTCGGACCAAGGAACTCACTTCACCGACAGAAAAGTGTGACATACTCAGAGCCCACTGGTCTCAGCATCTAGCTTGATAGAACAATGGAATGGACTTTAAAAGACATAGACATAGCATCAATTAGGTGACAACAGCCTGGAAGGCTGGGGCAGGGTCCTCCAGGAGGCAGGCAAACTGTCCATCAGAGTCTGGTATGTGGTACTGCTTTTCCCACAGCCAGGAGTCAAGAAGTGGAAACTAGAATGGCGGAATTCACTGTCATTCCTGGTGACCCAGTAGCAAAGTTTTCACTTCCTGTTTCAGCAATTTTATGCTGTTGGCTCAGAGTTTTGTTTCAAAAGTGGAGGGAGTGGTTCTGCCAAGAGACACAACACCAGCATTCTTCACACTACAAGGGTCATGTGCCCANCTCCCTACGTGGTTTCTCCAAATCCCTTCAAATGGCCATCTAACCATTAGCTTCTGCTCAGAGGGTGGTGATCCTGGGGACTATTTTCTCAGCTTCATCTGAATGGCACACAGTTGGCAACTGAGGCCCACTGAAGGTCACACTGCATGTGTCCACACCCAGCTGTTTATTACCAGCTCCAGTAGGTGAGACACGGGACTGGGGATGCTGTTGACCCTCATATAGCTTAGGACAGTGTATCCTTTCCCACTGCCCCCTCCCCTGGTAGGCCATAGGGCCAAGCACCATTGAAATTCCAGTCCCAAACCCCAGCCAGGCCCTGAACATATGTTTCATCCTGAAAGGAACAATGGAGCCCCTGAGCTTAATTAAGACCCCACAAAAAGCCCTTGGCTGGGCAAGCCTCATTCTCTGCCATCAGTTGCTTTCTCCCTCACCCCACCCCCACCCCTTCTGTTTCTGCCTCTTGCTCGAGGGAGGACAGATGAAAGGCTGGTTTTGCCACCTCCTGGCCCTTCTTTCCTCACAACCTGATCTCTGTGGATACAACATACAGCTCTCACTCTAAGGGAATAAGAGACTTCATCCTTGAACCACTATGAGTGACTGCAGCCTGGGAACATGGATTCGGGTTGTCCCAAAGAACATGTTGCAAGTTTTTATAGTTATAGAACAACAAGAAAAAAGTCATAAATCAAGGAATTTCCCAAATACATTGGTGGAAACATCAGGGGTTACTACTATAAAGCAAGGCAATCTCTGTTATAGGTTTTAGTGCAACCTTATGGCATCTTAGCTTTTGGGTAGGTGGGAGCAAGTGGCTTGTTGATACATTCCTAAAGGTTTTACCTGATACCTACAAGGATGTTAGTTCAGACATAGAGATGGGCAATGAGTGGCTATTAATGGAGACTAAAAATTGCCCAAGATAATTTGTTTCTGGATCTGTAATATTCCAACTCCCTACAATCACAAAGTTCTAATGACTCAATCAAACTGGTAGAGTCTTTAACATAGATGTGACTTTTTTTCTGGGAACTTGAGTTCATATCTCTGTCTATTCTTTTGAGTGCTGGAGTAGGAAAGGGGGCCACCTTTGCTCCTGGGGCTAGTCAGGNCTGGCTACAGAAGCAAGCAGCCAATGAGGGCCTTCTGGACTTCCTGGCCCTTAGTCACAATGGCTCTGGGACTCTGGTGAGATTGGAGGGTGAGAGTTAGTCCAAGCCCCAATCTAACCTGAACTTCAGTGCTAAAGTGTGCAATAAAGGGCTGCACTGACTGCAGGAAGTAGCCCCAGTTCTGGGAGTTGCGCCCTGGGGTCAAGTTTACTGCCTGTGAAGGTTCCCGGAGGGCTGCCACAGCACAGCGTTTAAGAGACTTTTAGGTGGAATAAATCCACAAATTTGAAGTTATTTAACACGGCTCCCACCCTACTTATAACATGCTGGGAGTTACCAATCTTCACAGAGGTCACATTATCCCTGTTTTCCAGAAGGGCTAACAAGNCAGACAAAGTAAGGAAACCACACAAGATCAACCAGCAAATAGGGTGGAGAAGAAGCNGGAAAAGGCAAATCTAAGCTCCCTGGCCCCTGAAGCTGTCCACCCTNTCCAAGCCACTACTGAGGGAGAACAGAGNCATCTAAGCGCTTCCTGCTAAACTGACTCCTTCCCTGGTCCTTCATCTTCTTCTTTCCCATGCAGGCTAGCAGGTTACTACAAAGGGAATGTCCATGGACCACCAAGCAGGCCAAGAAATTGAACCCCGCCTGCNATACGTAAGAACCANGTGGCCCTGCCTGCCAGTCATATGTAAGTTTCTTGCCAGTGTCCCCCCACCTTCTTGCCTAGGGTGAGCTCTAGGCAATTTTTGTAATAATTTCTTTGGTTTAGAAACAAAAACAAAACCACAAAGGCTTTGGCTGGAGTTGGAGAGCTGGCTCAGTGGTTAAGAACACTTGTTGCTCTTGCAGAGGACCAGAATTCAGTTCTCTGCATCCTCATTGGGAAATTCACAAATGCCTATAACTCCAGCTCTGCAGAATCTGATGCCCTCTTCTGGCCTATGTGGGCAACTGCGCGCGTGCATGTGTGCGTGTGTGTGTGTGCGTGTGTGTGTGTGTGTAAGTGCATAAGTAATATAAGCAATATAAATCTTCTTAAAAGATGTTTTAAAACATCTGTTGCATTTTGAATACAGCATGTCCCACAGGCTCATGTTGTGAACACTTGGGTGTCAGCTGTAGCTATCTTGGGAAGCGAGAGTCATTTGGAGAAAGTTCCTTGGATGGTTATACTGGTTTTCCAGTCGCCTCCTTAACCATCCTGTCTGTTTATGAGGTGAACAGCTCCCCTCTCCCACGCACTTCTGTCACCACGGTGTCCTTGCCAACNGCACACTTAAGAACAGCCCCTTCTCTCCAGCCACGGTCTTTATCATCTCACAGTATTATGTCACATCACTCCAGCACAATTCCTTTACTTATTTTACTTTGATGGACATGTAAGTTGCTTTCCAGTCTCCGTTACAAAAAACACACCTGTGTACACAACCTGGCACACATGAGCATTCACTCCTGTGTCATAAAGAACGAAGATACTCAGGGCGGTGGTGGCGCACGCCTTTAATCCTAGTATTCGGGAGGTAGAGGCAGGCAGATCTCTGTGAGTTCGAGGCCAGCCTGGTTTACAGAGTTCTAGGACAGTCAGGGCTACACAGAGAAACCCTGTCTGAAAAACACCCAACNGCAAGAGAATGCTGATTGTCATGGTTTGAATGTGAAGTGTTCCCTTAGAATCAAGTGTTTGAACACTCCATCCCCAATGGGTGGCGCTGTTTTGAGAGGTTGTGAGTCCTTTAAAAGATGGTGTCTAATTAGGGTAAATGGGTAACTTGGGGGTGGGACTTGAGGGTTTTATCCAAGCCCCACTTCCTGTCCCTGTCTCTTGTTTCCTGGTTGGAACCATATAAGAAGGGGCAGCTGTGTGCTCTCATCACAAAAGATGGATGCCTACCCATCATGCCTTCCCCACCATGAGCCAAAATAAATCCTTGCTCTCTCAATTTGCCTCCTTNGGTTATATTATCATAGGGATGAGAAGAGGAACAAATCTACTCGCATTTCCTATTGGTTTTCCAGAGTGCTGTGTATTTATTCANACACCATCAGCAGCATATGAACACTCCATGCAGCCCAGCATCTCCAGGATGTGATGTCATCTCACTTTCTGCTCCCAGTCCATNTGATGGCTCATACTGTTCCAATTGTAACACTGAGCACAGTTTGAAAATTTACTGTACGTTTAGATTTCTTTTATCATATGCCTCATCAAATCTTCTGTCTGTGTTTTAACTTGGTTGCTTATATTATTCATTTGAAGATGAATACTCTACCTTCTAGACATCAGACTTGTCGTTATCTGTTCTAGTTTCATCTCTGTGATAAAATACTCTGACTAAAAAATAACTTCGAGTTATAGGAAAGGTTTTATTTGCTTTGCTGTTCCAGATCATAGTCCAGGGTAAGTCAATGCAGGAATTTAAGCAGCGGTCACACCACATCCAGTCAAGAGCAGAGAGAAACCAATGCATCCATGCTGGCTTTCTTTACTCTTAACACAGCTCAGGGTCTGGCCTAGGGAATGGTGCCACCCGCAGTGGGCTTGGTCAATTAACAGGACAATCCTCTACAGACATGCACCCTGGTCAACCAGATCTACATAATTCCTTAATGAGACTCTTTCCCTGAGTGAGTCTAGGTTGTGGTAAGGTGACAGTCAAAACTAACCATCATACTATCTATATTGCAAAAACCTCTCTTTGTGTGATGTTTGCCTTTTTTTTTTTTAAAGATTTATTATGTATACAGTATTCTGTCTGCACATGTCCCTGCAGGCCAGAGGAGGGCACCAGATCTCATTACAGATGGTTTTGGGCCACCATGTGGTTGCTGGGAATTGAACTCAGGACCTCGGGAAGAGCAGTCTGGATTCTTAACCCCTGAGCCATCTCTCCAGCCCCTAGCCACCTGAGTATTAACTGAANAATTGAACTCAGGACCTCGGGAAGAGCAGTCTGGATTCTTAACTGCTGAGCCACCTCTCCAGCCCGATGTTTGCCTTTTTTACTTTAAAAAAAAATAGCTTAAGCTACGGGTGGTAGAGCAATCCTAACTGTAATAACTGTAATCCTAGTACTCCAAAGACTGAGTCAGGAGGATCTTGAATTCAAGACCAGTGTATGCTTCATAGAAAAACCTACCTTTAATTTTTAAAAAAGTGTCTTGATTAGTAGGTCAAAAGGAATTCTTAATTTTATTATATCCTTTACCTGCTCAGTGCTGAGGACCAGATCCAGGGTCTTGTACATACCAGGCAAATTCTGTTCCACTGAGCTATATCCAAGATTAATGTAGGTTCAATGTAATAAAGTTTATCAATCATTTCCTTTACAGTTGACATTAATAATTGTTGGTTGTTTTTGCTTTTTGGGGGGGGCTACCACCCAGCTCCCAAACACATCACATATGGAGGCTTATTCTTAATTATTAATGCCTGGCCTTAGCTTGGCTTGTTGCTAGCCAGCTGTCCTTAAATCAACCTGTCTAACTTTTGCCTTTGGGCTTTTCCATTCTCTTATTTCTGTAAATCTTACTCTTATTCTGTGGCTTGCTGTGTAGCTGTGTGGTTGTGTGGTTGGGTGGCTGGGTGGCTGGGTGGCTGGGTGGCTCGGTGGCTGGCCCATGGAGTCCTCTTCCTTCTCTGGCTCTTTCTTCTTTTTCTCCCAGATTTCTCCTTCTATTTATTCTCTCTGCCTGCCAGCTCCACCTATCCTTTCTTCTGCCTTGCTATTGGCCGTTCAGCTCTTTATAAACCATCAGGTGTTTTAGACAGGCAAAGTAACACAGCTTCACAGAGTTAAACAAATGCAGCATAAACAAAAGTAACACACCTTAAACTAATATTCTACAACAAATAATGTGTTAAAAGAACTCTGAAGCCACATAAATTACAAATATGCCTGTGTTTTGTCTTACATAATTAGTTCTATGACACATGTGGAATAAAATCTCCCTAGTTGTCACAACTACTGGCTAATAAAATGATTCTAGTTGGGCATGGTAGCACACACTTTTAATCTCAGGGAGGCAAAAACAGGCAGATCTGAGTTCTAAGCTAGCCTGGTCTACATAGTAAGTTCCAGGCCAACCAGTGCTACTTTGTCTAAAAGAAGAAGGGNTGCTTTTACTTTTCTATATTTCCACTTTATCATAAATTCCAAATTTCAGGTGTGTTCCGAAGCTATTTACCCATTGCCATTTTGTGACTCAAGAGCCTCAGCCACAACGTCCTAATTACTGTAACTCAAAGCTTGAAGATCTGCATCGGGCAAGATGGGGTAGATGCATTTTTCCCTTTTCTTCTATTAAATACAACAAACATCCCTGGATATCAAGTGTAAAACAAAAACAAGACTTTGAAAACTGGGGTGGAGCAGGCAGACAGGGACCCCTGCGACCCGGGGGGAATGGCAACCCTTGGCCTCAGATTAAGATCTGAAGCTGCTAGCGACCTTGAAACAGCTGGTTTTATGAACAGTAAAAGCCATCAGGAAGTCTGCTCCTCCCAGCCAGAAGGTTGGGAAAGGATCCTTAGCAAGACAGAATCTTAGATGATGACAGCTGCTTCGCTCAAGCTAAACAGCACGGGAAAGAGCTCACGCCTGTGATGGCCAGGTGCTCNCTTGGCCTAGATTTCCACCTTGGGAGGCTGCAAGACTCTCAGCATGTCTACCAGAACAGTGTCAGAGGGCTGCCAGGGAGTGAGTTCCCTCCTTCCTCCACGTGGGTTCCAAGGATCCAACTCAGGTCATCAGACTGGGAAGCAAGTGACTTTACTGGCTTAGCTATCTCCGGGTTCTGCCTGTCTCTCTCCTTC
>LZPO01117095.1:191931-203994 GCA_001675575.1 Neotoma lepida
GCCGCCATGCCAGGCTCTCCTTATTTCTTTTGATTGAGTCTGGGACCCCAGCTCATGAGGTGGCAGCACCCATGTTCAGGGAAGTCTTCCCACCTTAGTTGAGCCTTTCTGGAAAAGTCTTCATAGACATATCCACAGGTGTATTCCATGAAATCTAAGCATCTTAATGTAATTGGCTTAGTGCAGTGCTGGGCTCGCTGGGAGAATCAGGGGTCTCTCCTCGTGCTGCCCCGCCAAGGCCCAGTTGCCCAAGTGCCACCCGGAGGAGAGCTGTTGGCAAAGTAGGCTGGCTCCTGGTACCCTCCCACACACAGCATCCTCACCCTACCCTCTCCTCAAGAGCAGACCATGGAGATACAGAGCTGGAACAGTCAAATTGACTACAGGCTCCTAGAGCACACGGCTTTGGTGGCCAGAAGGCTCATCCTTGTCAACACGATAGCCTGACCATGAGGCCACACTCCCTGGAGTGTTGACAGGAAAGACTACCAGAGTGGTGAGAGGAACTGGGGGACACACATGCAGGAATGTGACTGGGGGGTTGCTGAGAAAGGGCCATTGCTCCCCAATATTCCCCCAGGCAGAGCCAGGAAGGGCTAGGGAAGGGAAGAAGGTGGGGGAGGGCCTAATGTGTGGTCCTTCAGCATCTTCAGGCATCTCTTTGCAGTGGGAAGATCCAAGTTCTGGATTCCTGGCCTTATTTTGTTCACAGACTCTAAGCATGTGTTCCGTAGTCACTCTGGGCAAAGATGCCATTTTAATGGGGTGGGAGCAGAAACGGGAGAAGTTAAAGAGGAAGGAGGAGGAGGAGAGAAGACAGGAACAGCAGCGTTGGCAGCAGGTTCACAGATGTGTGCACATCAGCAGTTATTTTGTGTGCACACCTGCATACATGCGTGTGTATCTGTGCCTATGGGTATGTGTGGTGTGCAGTGTCTGTGTGCGTGTGGACATTAGGAGTCTTTTTTTTTTGTTTGTTTTTGTTTTTGTTTTTCAAGACAGGGTTTCTCTGTGTAGTTTTGGTGNCCGTCCTGGATCTTGCTCTGTAGCCCAGGCTGGCCTAGAACTCACAGAGATCCGCCTACCTCTGCCTCCCGAGTGCTGGGATTAAAGGTGTACGCCACCACCGCCCATCAGGGGTCTTGCTGTGTGGTTATTCATCTTCCTCCTTTAGAGATAGGGTCTCCCACTGAACCTGGATCTAGGCTGGCAGCCAGCAAATTCTAGTGACCCTCCAGTCTCTGCCCCAANAGTGCGGAGGTTACAAACATCACCCCTGCCTTTTACAAGGGCTCTTAACTCAGGATCCTTATGGATCTTAACTCAGGTCCTTATGCTTACAAGTCCTCTTACCTACTGACTCATGTGTCTCTCTGTATACTGGCTTGGTGCAGGACACAGCCATACACTGGCCTGTGAGTCTCCCTTGGTGAATGTGAGCTACCCAAAGCAGGGGTGGCAGGGAGGGGTGGCTGAATGTTCTCCTGGGTCTATGTCTCAGCCATCTTCATGGGGACTCCCTTGGGGACTGTCTCTAGCTAATGCTTAGCCCTCAATACTCAGTCACATTGAGAAAGAGCAAACAGGCCTGGTTCCAGGAGGCTCGTGGCCAATGTATGACCTTGGAGTGCTTGCTTTTTTTAAACATAAAAATATACAATTTGAATTTTCATCATGGAAACAATTGTGTTGCTAGGACTTCCAGGCGGGCCCCGTCTTGGCTAGTTCCTAGTTTCAACTGCCTCTCAAGAGGCAGAACACAATTACTCCAGGAAACAATGTCCTCATGTTATATTTAAGATCCACATGCCCCTTCCTAGCCCGTCTGAGNCCTCATCTTCCTGTCCCTGGGTCTGGGGCTCTCTGCGTCATCTAGCTGCCAGGCCCTTACCAGGACTTTGCTGTCTCCAGTGGTTGGCAGCATCATGAGCCCCAGGAAGCCAGACAAACCCCTTCTAAGCTAGAGACAAGCCCCCTTCTCCACCCTCCCTGGGTCTGTATCTGCAGGCCCCTGTGAGCCAAGGATTTTTGAGTGACAGATGGAAAGTCGGAGTCACTTAGTGGGACCAGCATCTCTGGGGTAGAGGTGCCCACCAGGGCCCTATTGTCCCGCAATATCAAATATTTAGCCAGGATTTAATTCTTCATGTGAAAACAAACAAGCACATCTGTCTCATTAACATGCAAATTTTCTTTAATCTTTAATAAATATTAAAATTATGTGTACATTGAAGAATTGTTTTAAAATAATTTTTAATAATTTATTATCAGGAGATGTTTGATTGATTTATATTATAGATTATATATACCTGTATGTTTTATTTGTATTATAGACTAGACACCCAGGTTCCTGTAAAATTCTTGGATGTAAAGGGATCATGAGTGGAAGACGTTTAAGATGCCCTGGTGGGAGTGGAGGTCAGTGGAACTGGAAGTGATGGGCTGTAGGGAGGGAGGCTGCTAGGGAGCTGTAGTGAGCTCAGTGAGATCAGCAAGAGCAGGGATCGATTGATCAGATCCACCAGCTTAGGCCAGAATCAACAGATGGGATCTCCCAGCCTGGTGCTCCCCTGTAGTCCAGGGGAGAATGACTGTTCAGCCACCATCCTGATTCCCCTGTGCTTCATAGGGCAGAAAACAGATGAAGGGGAGGAAAAAGCCACAGTCAATGGGAGAAGAGAAGGACCAGGCTCAAAGGAGGGAAGGGGACACACAAAAATATCAGCTACTCAGCCTAGAGCTCTGGATCCCGCTGATAAAGCCTTGTAGCTCTGGGTGCCAGGAGCCTCCCGGGCCCTTCAGTTCTCATGGATTCTAAAGGAAATGTTAAACACATCTTGGTGGCTCTCACCTGTAATCCTAGCATTGGGAAGCTGGGGGCAGGGTGAGACTCATGAGTCCAGGGCAGCCTGGACAGNGAGTTCCAGACCAGTCTGAGCTACATAAGGAGGCTCTGTTGTTAAAAATCAAAATAAAGAGCTCAGTGAATATGCCCTGGGATGACTCCAAGCAAAGACACCAGGCACGCAATCCAAATCCTTCCAAGAGCCCAGTCTTGGCTAGTGCCACGATCCCTGGTTACTCATGACTCCATGGAGGAGCAGAACCTCCACAACTGTGGGCAGCAAGAGACCCTGTGGGGCTCAGCTGGTGCTAACCTCCTATGGGCTCCTTGCAGCTCCCCACCGGTTTAGCAGTACTGCCTAGGGCTTCTGGGTATCGTTGGATCATGGGGCTNTGCAGACATAACCCAGGAGAGCAAAGTACTTTTTTTGGGGGGGGGGCAGATCCTCTTTTTAACCAGAAGGATGATAAAAGGGAGGGTTAGGAATTTGGAGAAGCCCAAATCATGTGACCCACTGTGATCCCAGAACATGCCATCATGAAGGAAGCTCCATCAGGGCTTTGACATGCCCAACCTGCCTCAGGAGCTCTGCAAAGGGACCTTGGAGCATCATACCAGGAGTTCAGGGAGCCATGCAGATGTAAGCTGGGCAGGAGTTCAGGGACCCCTGCAGATGTAAGGTGGGCAGGCTTAGGTGGAAGCCTGCACTTGGGTTCTGATTGCCCTCTCTCAGCAGTTCCTGTTGCACAGACCCCAGATAACACTCCACTGTCACTCTGTCCCCTACTCTGCTCAAACTGCCCCTGTGTCTGGTACCTAAGCCATTTCTCTTCTATGTACATTTCTAGATTCCACAGGGGGTACCCTTCCTGGCTTNCACTGTTATCCTGTGAGCCTGCAGCAGGTAGCAGATGCCTTCCTGAGCTCCACCACAGGCTATGGGGGTCAGGAGGAGTGATCCTTGCTTCAGAACACGGGGATCCAGGAGAACAGGGTTCAAATGGAGCCAGGGCTCTTCTCATAAGATGTCAAAAGACAGGAGGGGATTCAACTGNCATGTTAAGAGAAGATGCTTGATGTCAAACAAAGGATGCTGGGGCTGAGCATGTAGCTAAGTCAGGTTGAATGCTTGCCTAGTGTGCACAAAACCCTGGGTATGGTGGTGCATGCCTGAAATCCTAGAACTCGGAAAGTAGAGGTGGGAAATCAGTTTAGTTCAGAGCCATCCTTTACTACATATTGAGTTTGAGGCAAGCCTGGGCTACACGAGAACCTGTCTCAAAAACAAAACAAAAGGGCCACTAATTGCACAGTCACAGTGGAACATTGCTTGCTGGGCTTCATGGCTTCATTGTATATACCCATTGTATAAAGGCCCAGAGTAATGTAAGTATTGACTATTTCTTACCTACTTTCTGTACTTTGAGCACCTGCCAGCGACTGTCCAACTTGCTCACTTCATTTAGCCTTTATGGCTACTAAAAAGGGAGATTCATAAAAGATAGGTGAGTTTCTCAGGGTTGCAGCTAGAAATTATTGACTCAATTTAAGGTGATTCTACCAAGGAGAGAACCCATTGGGATGTCTCTATCCCAGAGTGGTTAGCTGCAATCCCATGACTTGGAAATNAAACATAACCTGGTCTTGAAGGGTGAGTGGGCATCTAACAACATAGGACCACCAGACTGNGAAGCTAGTACAAGGGAGAGAGGCAAGAGGTCATGAGGGGTTGCAGGGGAGGCTTGGGGGACAGTCAAGATGGTAACTCAGGGTGATGGTTGGTACCGATGTTCAGTTTGGACAGGAGGTCTGATGGGGAGCTACTGTGAGTTCTGAAGTGAGGGCAGATGAAAGTGGTGTTGGATATTGGTTCAAGCAACAGGAATTTAGGGGAAGGAAAGAGACCAGAGAAAAAGAGGCCAAGAAGTGGTTAAGCCAGAAAAAATAAACTAGAAAGAAACAGAGGACGGTGATGAGGCCCAGGGAGCGGACACTCCGATAAGTGGTAATTGCAACCATCCGTGCACTGTTTTTCACCAAGCTGCTGTGCACACATTATCTCACTCCATTTAATCCTATGAAGTAATCATGACCGATCCTGATTGCCGAGCCCTGTTNGGTGCCAGATACTCNGTGCACATCTCTCANAGCCCTGTCAACAACCACAGAGGGTAGATTTTAACATCCTTTCCTCTCTGCCATCATGTTGGAGACTCAGAGAGGTTAAGGAACTTACCTAAGATTGCAGAGCAGGTCCATCTGGCTCCACTATATAGGTTTGACACATTGTTCTGGACTTCTCAGATCTGAGGCTCAGAGAGACCTTGAGATACCGCAGGAGCCCAGCAAGGATCTTGGATCCCTCCATTCCATTCTGNTACCAGATGGGCCCCTTGTCTTGTCAAAACTCACTGTACACATGAGCCTGGGGGATTGGATGCCATGAATGCTCTCACAGAGCCCATTCCTGCTGGTCCCTGTGTCCTGTGGGCCCCTCCTGGAGGCAGCTAAAGTGGTCTGGAAAGCAGGCAGGCCTGAGAGAGGAGACATGCTTCAGACCAGCATTAGTGTTCCTAAGTGAGGGACAGGGATACCTTCCCAGGTTTCAGGCTTGCACGGGAAAAAGGCCTCAGGGATATAAGACATATGATAGGCAAGGCNGGACCAGGTGGTAGAGCTGGTCAAAGGAGAAATGGGTAGAAGGGACAGCCTAGGCCTCATCTGGAACTAAGCAGGGCTGCATTGCTACTCGGAATGTATACACTAAGAGGTGTCGGCCCACACAGCCATCAGGTTCCAGGAAGGAGCACTCNCTGGTCTTTCCATTGACTCTTCTGGCANCAGGATGGGGATTCTGGAACCTTCAGGGACCAGCAGCAGGTAGGTGGATCCCAGATGTCTTCTCAGCTCTTGGGGAGCTGGCCAAGTGGACAAGGCACACCTAGCCAGCTGTAGGTCTCCACAAACATCTGTTCACTCCTAGCATGTCAGAGGCAGCCTGAACCCAAGAGGAAGCTCAGAGAGAAAATGCCTTGAGTGGCAAATTCCAGAAGATACCAGAAGTCCCTCAAGGACCTGTCCTAAGAGATAGGTGGCTGTTATCAGCATCTCTAAAATGTCCCCGAGGTAAACAGAGCCTCTTTAGATGGCCAGAGTGGTTAAAGTCAATCTTAGTTACATTGCCTCTCTGAGCAGAGTTGGGGCCTTGAGCCTGCTTAGTTTTGTTTTGTTTTATTATTTTATTTTATATACCATTTCAGACTGGTTTCAAACTCCATATGTAGCCAAGGATGACCCTTGAACTCCTGATTTTCCTGCCTCTATCTGCTGGGATTATAGTCATGCACCACCACACCCAGTTTATACTATGCGGAGATCAAACTCAGGGCCTTGTACATGCTAGGCAAGCTTGCTACCAACTGAGCTATATTCCAAACCCCCAGGAGTTTTATATTTCTCCTTTTCCCTCTGTTCTTTCTTTCTCTCTCTCTTATTTAATTTGCACTGGTGTTTTGCCTGCATGCATATCTGTGTGAGGGTGTTGGGTCCCCTGGAACTGGAGTTACAGACAGTTGTGAGCTGCCATGTGGGTGCTAAGAATTGAACCTGGGTCCTCTGGAAGAGCAGGCAGTGCTCTTAACTGTTGAGCCATCACTCCAGCCCTCCCTGTTCTTTTATTATTATTATTATTAATTTCAAGTTAGCAATTGGTATTTTGATTTGAGAATCTCATACATACAAATGTAGATTCTAGTCTCCCCCTGCCCTGCCAAATTGGAAGTAAGGCCTGGTGACACGAGGCTGGTGCTCAGTCTCAGACACCACTCTCAACTCTGCTGTCCCTCAGAGTCTTATCTTAGTTGGCCCTATCACATGAGTCTGCGACTGGACCTGGTGTTTTATGGGAGGCTCTGCATGGGGAGGAGAGACTCCTGAGGAACACGGACTTGCAGGGGTGAAGGGGTGAGGGTGTGTGTGCATGCCTGAAAAAGAGACAGAGACAGAGAGATGCCTAGGGATGGGACAGGGGCAACTACATTTCAGGGGGCTCTGGGGACCTCACCTACAGAGAATGATTCCTACCTCCTACCCTGGGACAGGAATGGTGTGGCCTAGGAGGGACAAGGACAAAGCCTTTTTATGGCAGTGACAAATGTCCCCAAAGCACCGAGTATGTGAGAGAAGAGAGTATGTCTTTCTCGGGTGTCCTCTGGCAGAGGGCAGCTTCAGTCTCCAGGTCCACAGTAAGGTAGGAATCCTGTCAGGAGCACAGGAAAGCTTCCTGAGACCCCAAGAAGACCAGATGGTGACCCCCAGCTTCCCACTCTGGTCTCCTTGTATCCAAGGGCTACCTCCCCGGCAAAGCCAGAGGCACATGGGTTTCCTGTAGTCACAGGAAGTCAAGCCTCACTCCGAAAAATGGCCAGGCCCCTGAGTTTGGCTATGGAAAGTGAGAGGCTCCNCTGAGGCTGACAGGGACCCCTCCTCTGACCAGAGACTGATGGTCCCATAGTTTCTGAGAGCTGCGTAGAGAAACTCTTGCTGGAGGTGGGAGGAGGTGTTGTGTTGTCCCATGTTTCAGGAGCAGCTCTGTGGCCTTGAGTCAAGAGGGACATTGGTGACAGGCTTCATGATGGGAGCTGCTGATGGAAGAGTCCCTGATGCCACCCATCCCAGTCCATGAACTCAGCCAAGTCAATTCAACCTCCAGAACAGTTTCTTCCTGGGCTGCATGGTGAGCTTTAGAGATTACAACCCATGGAAGCCAATATTTGCTTTATTGATTATTGGCCCTGA
The DNA here is from genome assembly GCA_001675575.1 of Neotoma lepida. Lineage (NCBI taxonomy): Eukaryota > Metazoa > Chordata > Mammalia > Rodentia > Cricetidae > Neotoma > Neotoma lepida. The sequence goes on from LZPO01117095.1 coordinate 199,574, forward strand.
ACCAGGCAGGAAGTCTCTGTCAGACCAACATCTGCTCCTTAAGAAAAATGGCACGCTGGTGTCTGTGGGCTGAACCCTGAGCCGAGGGTGATTCTGGGGCCTCCAGAGGACTGGTACCCAAAGGGGCCCACAGGCATTGGAGAGCCCCAAGGCCCCATGGACTGGACTGCTCCTGCTGCCCACACACTACATGGGGCCTAAAAGAGGTAGAAGAGATGGGGAGCATCTGGTTCGGGTATTTCTAGGCAAGGCACCAGGCTTTAAACATCAGTAGTGACTGGTCCAGACCTGGTCCTAGTTGGTGAAACATTTGGGAAGGATTAGAAAGTGTGGCCTTGTTGGAAGAGGTGTGCCACAGGGGCGGGCCTTAAGGTTTCAAAAGAATCATGCCATTCCTAGTGTGCTCTCTATGCCTAGTGCTTGTGGATCAAGATGTGAGCTCTCAGCTGCTGCTCTAGCTGCCTGTCACCATGCCCTAGTTCTACCACAATAGACTCCAACCCTCTGAAACCATAAGCCCAATTAAATGCCTTTTTAAATAAGTTGACCAGGCCATGGTGTTTTAACACAGCAATAGAAAAGTAACTAGTACAAGCCCTTGTTGACTTTCTTCTCTACCAGAGTGTGGAGTCAGTAAATGAGTCTAGAACTCTCCATCCCTCCCAGACTGGAGGGATTGTGCATGCAAGATTATGGGATGTCTGTTTTGACCAAGTTGACAAATGATATAGACCACCTTTCTCTTTTGCTTGGGTATTTCATCATCCCCATGAGGAAAAGTAGGTGACACTGGGTTGTCCGGGCCTGAGGTGTGCCCACCACTGGTATGGGAAGGCAAACTGAACATAAGGCAAACTCACAGACAATGGATGAAGGGCTACGTCTGGCCTATAGAATGGAGATATGTGGTGGCAACAATTCCACCATGGTCTTGAAGTTCTTTTTCCTAACAAACCTCATTCCTGAAAGGTTAAGCAGCTTCATCTGTTTGGTCTGATTCTTATATTTAACACACATAAGGACATTAACACCATGCTTGGCCATGGCCAGCTCCAGCTGTTGGTGCAGTGTAGGCAGGGTGGGATGCTGTGGAGGTCCCAGAGCTGGCTGGCTATCTTTCCTGCTTAGGTGGATGCTATCCCCTGGGATGTGCCTATTCAGCCCCTGGTCACCCTCAGTCTCCCTGGGATCCAAACGTGATACTGTTCCCAGCCCATGCGTGTCTTTCTACCTCCCCAGGGCCTATGAAGGGCTCTGTAGCTTTGAGTCCACCCTGTGACTTCTCTGCTCTGTCCTTCCGAGTTCTCCCCAGCAGACACACTCACAGGACCTGGAGGGGCTGGACTGAGCTTGGTTCAGCAGGGTGGGTGGAAGAAGGTCACAGATTGTTGTCGGGTTCTGGGCAACCAGAAGACAATTGGTCCTCTGTCAGTGTCATGAGGAAGAGAGCTTAGCCCGGAGAACAAATGGCACGTGCCAGTCAGCGTCATCATTGTCAGTGTTGTCCTTGCTGTCACTGTTACAGCTCTAAGCTATCTCTGCCACTTCATTACATCGACCCTCTCACCTCAGCCTCCTTGTCTGTAAAGCAGTGACAACTGTGCCATCCTCCTAGGGTTATTTCGAGACCCAGACAAAATANTGGATATGAAACTCCTTTGAAAAAATATGAGTAAGCCCATGCTATTGTTCAGATCTTCTCCTGTTGCATGCAAAGTTACACACAATTCCCCTGTGAGGATATGACTGCCACTATCCTCTGTGGGAACTCATGTGAGTTTTACAGTTTACTCTTGAGCTCAAGGAAAATTCTTACAANTTAATACTTTTGACCAAGACCAGCAAACAAACAAAGTTTCAAGAAAAATAAAGCTGAAATTCAGAAGTTGGAACATCNATAGGAGAATGTACCAAATTTGTGCTAATTTTTCAGAAGAATGAGACAATATCCAGCTTGGAGGTGCACACCTGTGATACCAGGGCTCCTGAAGCAGAACTGGGTAGAAAACTAAATCTGAGGCCAGCCTGGTCTACATGAGTTCTAGGCTAGCTATCTCAAAAAAAAACACATAACCAAAATATAATAAATTTTGTCTTTGTATAAGAATGAATTGCTGGGGCTGGAGAGGTGGCTCAGAGGTTAAGAACACTGACTATTCTTCCAGAGGTCCTGAGTTCAATTCCCAGCAACCACATGGTGGCTCACAACCATCTGTAATGAGATCTGGCGCCCTCTTCTGTATACATAATAAATAAATCTTAAAAAAAAAAAGAATGAATTGCTATTGGGAGGGGCTTAAGAGCCACCATGCCAGCTAAGTAGCCACTGANAGTTGGTGGCCTCTGGGGGAGAGTCAGTTCTCTATTGAAGTGGGTGAGTGCTAGTTGGGTTTTGTCAACTTGACACAAACTTAGACTCTTCTGGGAAGAGAGAATCTTAATTGAGAAAACGCCTCCCTAAGTGTAGAGACCCACAGAAGTTTCCTAGTGAGAACTTACTCAGGGTCCAAGAGTCTGAGCTTGCTTTATCCAGCAGGGCTGCATAAGGGGATGATTTGACCACGGGAGTGGTTACCAGGTGTTTGGAAGGCTGTGCAGTGTGCTTTGATCTAGCAAGGGGGAGGTCTTTTGCCCCACCCCTTGGCATTGTTATAAAAAGCCCCTTTGAAGAGGAAGAAGAGACCTTTTGGTTTTGAACCAGGTCCTCCCGAAGTTATCCTGTGTTTCTATCTTTCTCCTCTTGGCTATCTTTCTATNTAATACTTTCTTATCCCTTTCTCCTCCTCTTAGGAACCCTGGAAAATGTGGGAGCTGGCCTCCCACACCTAAGATTGGCCTGCAGGCAAGTCTGCAGTCCGTGTTCTTGGTTAATGATTGATGTGGAACGGCCATGCTAATTGCGGGTAGTGTCATCCATGGTTAGATGGTTCTGGGTGGAACATGAAAGCAGGCTGGACAAGCCAGTAAGCAGCATTCCTCCATAGCTCTGCTTCAGTTCTGCCTCCAGGTTTCTGTCTTGACTTCCTTCCTGCCTTGGCTTCCCTCAATGGACTGTGGCCTGTGATATGTAAGTCAAATAAACCCTGTCCTCCCCAATCCCCAAGTTGCTTTTGGTCATAGTGTTTCATCACAGCAATAGAAACCCTAAGACAGGGCATGACAGATGTCCCATTTACAGCTGAGCAATCCAATCTCTTATTCTCTGGATAGTGGCCAGTTGTGGNTTCCTTTATCAATCACTTTTTACTGCAAAAAGAAACCTCTGATGATGGTTAAAGATGCTCCAGTCTGCGGGCCAAGAACTTAGGTGGTAATTTATTATATTCATTTGGGAATAAATGTATTAGTTCTNGTCTATGACTTAGGCAGCCATGAGACTTTGGCCCCAGTTAACAGTACCAGGTATGAGAAAATGCGCCTACCAGAATGGCCTGTGAACAAGCCAATGGTGCTTTTTCTTGATCGATGATTAATATGGTANGGTTCAGTTCACTGTGGNTAGTGCCACCCATGGGTAGGTGGTCCCGAGTTGTATAAGAAAGCAGACCAAGCAAGCCATGGGGAGCAAGTCAGTAAGNAGCACTCTTCTGTGGCTTCTGCTTCAGTTTCTGTCTCCAGGTTCTTGTCTTGAGTTCCTGCTCTGACTCCTTTCATGATGAACTGTGATGTGGAAGTATAATCCAGATAAACCCTTTGCTCCTCAAGTTGCTTTTGGTCCTAGTGTTNNATCACAGCGATAGAAACTCTAACTAAGATTATGTCAATTTGACACAAGCTAGAGTCATTTTACAAGAGAGAACTTCAATTGAGAAAGTGCCCCTACCAGATTGGCCCATGGGTAAGCCTGTGGTGCATGTTCTTGACTGATGATTGACATAGTAGGGCCCACTGTNAGTGGTGCCACCCATGGGTATGTCACTGACCTCCTCCTGGGGTTGCTTGTCCTCCTCTTTGGCTGAAGTGTTCCTTCTAGTTCTCTTTGTAGAGCTGGCTTAGTAACCTTAAATTTCTTTCATCTGTTTGGACTACAGAAAGTTTTAGTTTCTCCAATTAAAAGTTGTTTTTTNAAAAAAGATTTATTTATTTATTTAACATGTATGAATGCCTTGTCTGTGTGTATATGTCTGTGCACCATGTGCATGCCTGGTGTCCAAGAAGCTTAGAAGATGATATAACTGGAGTCATAGATTGTTGTGAGCACTGGGTCCTCTGAAACAGTGACAAGTGCTCTTAACCACTGAGCCAACTTCCCAGCCCCCCTCCTTCAANTNTAATAGGTAGTTTTGCTGGGTATAAAAGTCTGATTTTTTTACAGTTGTCTTTCATAACCGGGAATACATTCCTAGACTATTCTGGCTTTAAAGTTTTCTGTTGACTATTCAGATGTTATTCTAATGAGCCCATGTTTGTAAGTGACTTGA
>LZPO01117096.1:5660-19638 GCA_001675575.1 Neotoma lepida
GAAAAATAAATCTCATCACAGAGTGATATATGGTAGAAAGGTTACTTAGTACAGAAGGAAAACTCTATAGAAACCCCTTTCTTGCTCAGCACAGCACCCAAACCTTCTGCTGAGCACAGGGCTTGGCCTAGAGTACAGGCATATTTCTTTTTCTGCAGAGCCAAACTGGGAACACAATAATTCTATTTGTAGTTGAAAATGGCAGTGAGGCTGTTGAGTGTAAATTTTACTACCATGGCAACCGTGGAACACAAAGATGATAAAAATGAAAATGCAGGAATATTTTTGGCAGGTGGGGTCAGCTGGAGGTAACGTGGTTCCTTGCAGGTAACTGCAGGATTTGAAGGAGAGTGAATTGTTAATAATTGTTTCTAAAAACTCGACATCCCAACTAGGCTGTGTCTTCTTCGTTCCAGTTGAGGGCATCCAGGCTGCTCTTTGGACCAACTGAAACAAAGCAGAGAAAGGACGAAGTTCAAGTTGGTAATGGACTCCAGGAATCTTTGTTAGAAGTTTTCATGGGAAGACCAGAGTCCAACCACTCTTATCTGCCCTGATGCCCAGCCTAGTTCAGTCTCCGGGAAGACATACCGTGGACCTTATAGATCTCCTGGACTGCTCACAGAACAGCAGCTGCTATCTGGGGGATGTGGTTGGGGAGAGAGGAAAGAAGACCACAATTTGTCCTTTAAGGAAAGATACTTGGGAGGCAGTAAAAGGGATGCATCTTTCTGTGTTGTTTCCCAGGTCAGAACGCCTGCCTTCCGAAGGAGAAATGGCTGTGGAAAGCTGCTGTAACTTCCATGACTTCCACCTAGCTCCCTCTGTGTTTAGGCTTAGCTCACTATTTTGAGTTGGAAAGAAAAATCTTTGCTCCACCCCCACTCCTGGCACCCACAAGCTGGGAGCAGTTTTAGAACTCGGAGCCTGATTTTCCACAGGGTCCCTTTCCTGCCCTTAGTCTGTCTGTAATGTTTCTATCTAGACTCAGTTCTGAGCTCCATCCTTTCCAGTTCTTGGTGTGACACAGTGACACTATAAAATTAGAGCTAGGCCTTCTGTGGCTGAATGTACCACGTTTCGAAGACTTTTGGCAGCCACTGAGGGAAAGTGGGGTGATTTTACAGCAGTTGAATTACTATAATATTTAGTATGAGGGCTGAGTGGGTACCCCCTTGGACACATAATAGTTATATAATTCAGGGCATAAACATTACTGTTATTGTGTATTATGAAATGGATTTGGTGATACCTATCTTCCAGGGTTCATGACATGTCATGTATCACATGTGTGTGATACAAGCACCTATACCCTGCATATAAGCAGTACTTCATAGCTATTGGGATTATGAGACCAAGTAGTCATTTTATGGTTTGACATTGGAGTGAACTGATGCTGCCTAGAATGTAGCAATGTGAGATGGTCCACAGTCACATGCACACACAACACCCAGGGATGGCATCTATAGGTCACTCACTGTGTTCATACCTTTCAGCTACCTGGCTTATACATATCATGTCTTAATCTCAAAGCAACACTATGATGTTAGAATCATTATTTTACCTGGCTTCCAGAAGAAAACGGAGGCTTCATTTCCTTAAATGATTCATCCAAGACTACTCAACTATGAAGGAGTTGAACCTAGAGCCCAGATGCTTAACCAGTATTCTGGGTACCAACGTGTAGGGTGTGTGTGCTTCCTTGGAGTCCATTTAAAGGCAGAACCAGGAAAACGGCTACCTCAAGTTCAGAGACTGATGTTGTGATCATTCATTCTAAGAAGCCCTTGTCCAATCAAGGGCTTGTCTCCCTGTGCCGCAGGGTGTTGCTTTTCCAGACTTGCCACATCTAGTCCCCATCAGTCATGCAGTAATTAGCTCATTCTTTCCTGCCTTCATCCTGTCAACACTCACTTGTAGAACAGCATCACTGCACGGTGACTGCTAGGTTTGAGGTCATCTAATGGGCTGCCCCGGGCGCTGTGCTAGAGAATTTCACACATTATCTTGTATACTCTGCATGGGAGGCCTCATTACTTCTTACTGTGTATCACTTCTTCACAGTTGATAAAATGACTGAAATGAATGAAGAAGACATTAAAGCAGGGGGCTGGAGAGATAGCTCAGCAGTTAAGAGTGCATATTGCCTTTTTTGTTTTGTTTTGTTTTTTCGAAATAGGGTTTCTCACTGTCCTGGAACTCACTCTGTAGACCAGGTTGGCCTTGAACTCACAGAGATCCACCTGCCTCTGCCTCCCTGAGTGCTGGAATTAAAGGTGTGCACCACCACCACCATCACTGCCTGGCTGCATACTGCTTTTTCAGAGGAGTGGAGTTCAGTTCCTAGCACCCATGTCGGTTGGGCGTCTCATAACTACTTCTGACTGCAGCTCCCAGAGGGGAATCTGATACCTTTGGCCTCTGTGGGCACCTGCACTCACATGTGGCTATACAGACACATAACATTTTAAAGACATTAAACTAACAATCTTACTTTCCCCAAATTGCGTCAGAACCAGGATTCAGATTCTTCAAAGCTTTCTATAACCTCTAAGGAGATGTTTCATCTCTTCAGTACCCACAGCGTTAGTCATCTAGGTAGTCATCATTGACCCCAACTGGAGTCAATGCCAGATCACCTGGAGGACTTGTTAAAATGCATTTTGGTGGGCTCCCACCTCCCCAGACATCCTGCTCTGACAACTGAGTGAGGCCTACCTGGCAGTGTACATTCATGGCTGGTTCTCTGAGGAATGCCGCTGTGGTTGGTCTGTGGAAATACACTTGGGGGGTGTCACTGCTCCTCCCTGAGGATCCTAAATTTATTACTCCCCTAGAATGACATAGCACCTAGTATATAGTAATCACCTGAAATGTATTTGTTTAGTTTGAATTGTTCAGGTACAGATCTATCTCTCCTTTATGTACTATGTTGTTTTGACCTCTCTGTGTGCACATTCTTAAACTTTGCCATTTAGGGTTTCAGAAAGTTCCATGGGGTCAGACATCTGTATGTCTAGCACATGGTGCAGGGTCTGGCATATATGGTATGCTTGGTAAATATTAGCTTGATTGGTTGGTTTAGAGATGAATCTCACTGAGACCTGAACTGAAAGCTGGATGATATCTAAGATGTTAGGCCTTGAGGTACTCCACAGGGTCTTGTAAGAGGGCCTGGCACCATAGTTGGTTTTCAGATGTATTTGTTGAATTCCTGGTATTATTGTAGCTTTGTGGTCAACAATCTGGACATTTGCCTGGTATCTTTAGCCTAATTCCAGTTTGGGAGTTCAGCCTCCAGACTAAAGTTGGTAGATGGAATTTTCCAGCAACTATTCTCATCCCTGTCCATACATTGAAATCACTTGAGGGCTTTAACATGATGTGATGGTACCCCATATCCACCCCACCCCTCTGAGATTCTGGCCTGATTAGTCTGAAGTATAGCTGAAGCAGTAAGACTTCTAGTGTTCCCCTGGGTGATTTAATGTGCAGCCAAGGTTGGGGACCTCACTGGGGTATTTGTCTTCTTCATTTTCCTTGGACATTCACAGAAGGCTGTGTATGTGTGTATGTACGTGAGTATACATGCAGAGAAATAGGGAGCTATGTCTTCCTCTTGAGTGGTCCATCTCTGATACTCTAAAATGAGGATGCAAGGACTGCAAAGTCAGGTCTCAGGTAGAGACTTGGCAAAGTCACATGGCCACCTGAGAGCAACAAGGATGCCTGCCACCATCTCCTGTGGCCNTCTTTGGGCAACTGCTGGTTGCCACATTCCATGAGGAGAGGGCTCTTTTTTCCCAGGCTGGAGGCGGGAACAGGGGATGAATGCAGGTGATGTGGCTGTTGCAAGGCTCTTTTGTTCTCTCTCTCAGTTCAGAAGGGGCTGTCCTGCCAGGGGCTGAGGTGTGGGCCTTAGCATTTGGCACCATGTGTCTTGGTGCTGAGCTTATTCTTGGGTTTCTTGGTGGAAACACACCCGGTTATGTGAGCCCACAAGCTGGCTGAGAGTAATGGGAAAGGTCGTGCTGGGGCCTCCACCCCAGCAGCTTTCTTGACTCAGCACAATCCTGGTGTAATTAAGCATGGCGAAAAGAAAAGGGGGCATGGGCTGGTGCTTACCCGTGTGCACTCAGCCCGGGCCCCAGGGGGCCTGGGTATTCACAAGTGCCAGCTGCTCTCCATTTATGGGAGCCAGGATTTGGCTCACCAAGGCTACCTCCATGTCTGGGACTTGGCTTCAGTAGCCAGCAGGATTGACTCTCCTAGTGGTATGACTCCATGGGCAGCTCTCATTCTCCTGGACCCCAGTCTGTGCCATTTGAAACTGAGTGAGGCACATGATTACAACAGCACGTTCAAATCACCTCCGTTGTTTGAGCATAGCACCTGGCAAGGAGCTGTGCTGGACACCAGAGCAGGAGATGAGTCTTAGACTTGGCTTCTTTTGGTAGATGGGAAAGCAGTGTGCAGTCTGGAATCCAATTACCTACCTGGGCCAGACAGGTAATATAAGTGATTAACTTGGGTGCCTGCGAAGTCATAGGAAGGGATAGGTGCACAGTGAACTTGGTTTCACATGCCTAATCAGGTGCTCTGGCACATGCCCGAGGGTTTCATGTACTGTAGCGTTGGCCCCCATGGCGGTGATACCCAGTTGGTGGGATTTAAAAGGTAAGGCCTAGGGCATGGTAATTAGGTCATGAGGGCACCATCCTTGCAAAGATTAATATCATTCTCCTCAGATTCCTGCTAGGGTTATTCTGGAGGAGTACACATGACCCTGGACTCTCTGGCTGTCTGACTGGCCATTTGATCTCTCCTGCATTTGTGATGCCTCCTTCCTGAAGCCCTCACCAGAGCTGGACAGGTGGGGTCTCCCTACCTCAGATTTAAGTACCAAGTGTTTTGCTTTAATAATAGACCACGAGGGTATTTTAAAAGCTCTTTTGCCAACTAACAGCAAGCCATGTGGTGGGACTGGATGATGAGCAGCCAATGTAAACCCCACTTCCGGCCACTCTGGCCAATGAGTTCTCAGCTGAGAATTAAGCCAGGGTATTGGGTCAGGGTAGAGATGTCGTCAGGAGGCAAATGGAGCAGGGAAGAAACTGCGTTGACTCTGTNCTCTAAATATGCCCGCTTCAGAAGCAAGAGAATTGGGGGTCAGAGAGAAGGAACAGAATGGGGTCTAAGTGCCCTTGGCACAACACCTAGAGATAAGCTAGCCTCTGTCCTGCACCCGCCTGGTTCCTTCTGGTCTCCTTCCCATCCTGCACGGCACCCCATTGCCCATCACTAGTGTGTGCCCACTTCCTCCCGCAAGGAGGGTGGTNTGCAGACTTTGCCAGCGACCCCAGCCAGTTGGACTATGTCTGTAACAACAAGAGGGTCTATGAGATTGGTTCTAGAATTAGAGGCCAGAGTCAGGCCAAGGGTCCTTCCTCTAAGAAGCAAAAGAAGAAAGAGCAGCCTTGGGCTTGGCAATGACATTGGCAAGTCCTTTGCTCTGAGGTTTGATGTCCTACGTAACTTCTAGGGTTCTCTTGGTTTTGATCTGTTCCTATTTTTGGCTCCGATCTCCAGAATATAGGGCTCTCCCACTGTTTTATCTGTCCATCTACGTACCCCTGGCTTATGTTTTCCATGGAGAGAATGCTGTGGTGGAAGTTGCCTTCTTTGCTCAAACAATCTGATCCCATGCGGTGCCCCACGCACCGGCACCGGGCCCCAAGCCACGTCAGAGTCAACAAACCACAGCCTGAAATTGCAGCCGGCCAAGGCAGAGGAGTCTTTAATTTGGACTTAAAATAGCCCACAGCCTGAGAGTTTTGTGGGGACCAAGAGCAAGGTGTAGGAGTGGGTGCTGGGGGAGCCTACCTCAGGAGCTAAGGCCATGAGCTGTAGGCAAGGCACGGGGAGGGATTGGGTGGCTGAGTTGGAGGTCCCATAGCTTATTTGAGGTAGCCTCTTGAGTCTCTTTCCTAATACGAGGGGAACAATGCGGCGGTAAAATTACACAGGGCCTGTTCCCTTCATTTGGAAAGCCTATGTGCCCCTCCTCTTTCTTCAAATCTCCGTGCATTATAATATTAGGGACTATCAGCACCATCATGATTATGATCTCTTGGATTACCTTTAATTACATGCTCCCTCTTGGGTGTCATTTGCTGTGTTTACTGTTGAACAGCGCCCCCTGGAGTTGTGAAAGCAGCAACACCAGAGCAAAGAGATAGTGAGCACATTGGACCAGGGGCTGTTGTAATCACTTGGTGTGTATAAACTTATTTAATTCTCAATCGAACAAAAGGAACAAGGAAGGTATCTGTGTTAGAGGTTAGCCCCTCATTGTACAGTCAGGAAATGGAGGCACAAAAACTTGCAAGAACGCCCTCAAAATTGTGCACTATTTCTGTCCATCCAGGACTGAGTGAGCTTGAGCCTGATGGAGGTGCCCACATGGTCAGCCATTCTCTTTTCCTCCAGAGCCATTGTGATGGAGTTTATTCTTGTCACTGCGCTGCCTGCCGTGTTCTTGACTTTGACCTTGCTCAAATATAGAGGCTTCTAGAACGAGGGTCAGCAAACATTTTGTACTAAAGCTGCAAATAATTACTTAGTTTCTGGGGATCCTACAGCCTTAGTGAAATGACAAGAGTCAGTTCTGTCCACGTAGAGCAAAAACAGCCATAAGCACTATGTAAGTGGGTGATTGTGGCTGTGTTCCAAGAAAATCATATTTATGGCTATTGAAATTTGAATTTCATGTAATTTTATGTGTCGTGAAATATTATACTTTTAATTTTTTTTCCTGCCCAGTTAAAAAACATAAACTCTATTCTTAGCTCCCAGGCCATAGAAGAAGCAGTGGATTTGGTTAGGCTTGTTACCTGNAGTTTGCTGACCCCTGTTGCAGAACACAGGGACTTGGGGTTGGGGATTTATTGTCACCTCTACTTCTACATTGAATGAATTACTGGAGGTAGGCTTTATCAGCTACTCTGGATGACTTGGGGATACTTCTAACTTCTAGGGGATGAGTAAACATCCCCCTTCTCAAAGCAAAGGATGGAAAGCCAGTCCTGTCAAAAAGCCTGGGGAAAGGGCAGGCGGCAGTCTCTTCACTTAGCCTTCCTGGGGATGTGTAGGAGGGTAAGGAGAGAACNGTCTTTTTCTCTCTACGTGAATTGTAGAGATTTATTCTTCACAAATAGACCTATGAATAGAACGTGATTCATAATGGGAAACAGATTTCTTCCCCCTCAAGATAAATGGAATGTCCCCACCTCCCAAACTGAGAAGAGAATTGTTTCCTCTTTACAAAGGAAACAAATTGGATTCCCCGAGGAATAATCAGGGAAGTTTTTTAAATTGTCATAATAAGCAAGATATGGTTTCATGGATGATGAAAGGAGACTTGCCTTCCCTGAGTCTGGACACGAAGGATGGGTTGGACAATCAGACGGGCCCTTCTCCCTCCCTGTCTTGTTCCTGTCCCTTAGCATTTTATCAGTGCCAGATGGCAAAGAGTGACTCCTGCCTCAGCAGGGCTGGTGGGCCTGCCCTGGACCCACTGTCTCACTGTAAAGACAGTCTCTTCATTTCCTGCTCTTCGGACTACTGAAGGAGGTCGCCTTTCCTCAGCCAAGCTTCTTGACATCTTCACTTCATTTTGATCTAGAGGAGAGGGCACTGTAGATGGGAGACTAGCCTGGGCAAAGGCATGGTGTCTGGAATGAGCCTTGTGGCTGCAGAGGACCAACCTGTTGGATGAGCCATTTGGGTTGCGTTTCTAGACAGTTGCATATTGGACCGAGGCCTTTTATCTTGCAGAAGGTGGAGAGCCATGGAGGATTGAAGAAANGGGTCTGTGGACTCGGAGAAGAGTTAGCATGGCTAAGTGTGGTTGTACACAAACAGAGAGAGTTAGTCTACAAGCAGGTGGTTAGGAAGGAAAACGAACTGCCGTCACCTGATTAAAAATCTTACCGCCGTAGTCCTTCACTGGTTGCTAGAGACCTGGAAGGCACCCCCATGCAGCCCTTGTCCCCATGCTCACAGGCTAATAAACTGATGCCTTTAGTTTCTTGAGAACTTAGTAGCAGAGAGTAGGAGTTGAGACATATAGAATCATTGCTCTGTGGGCAGTGCTTCTAAATGTGTCCGAACTGGGGTGAGTTACTTAACCTCTCTGGACCTTACTTGCCCACAAAATGGCAGAATATGATAAGATTATTATGGGATTGCTAGGAGGACTTAAAGGAGTAGAACTGGATACATTATGAAAACAATACACAGAGAAACTGTCATTAGCCATCATTTTTGTACTTTCTCAGAAGTAGTGGTTCTGAACTTTATTCAAGCTTTTTAAAATTTATCAATTTTTTTCCCCACATGATCTCATTTGGTTTTCTCACAAGACCTCTGAGGATCAACAAGGGCCACTAGGCCATTTTGCAGACAACAAAGATGGTTTTCCCAAACCACACGATTAGCATGTTATAAGATGGGCTGTAAGCTTCTAATCTCCACACTTACCTACTTATTCCTGACTTCATGCCACTGTGTCTTCTTACAGGGATGCAGAGCTGTGTCTAGCTTGTGGATGCCTCTGTAAGTGGCAAGCATTCTTTTTTCTCAAGGAGCTTTGGGTGTCATCGAATAGCAAGAGCTCTATTCTAGGAAGTAGAGAGACCCATGTGCAAATGGGAACCACCTTTACCATCTCCAGATAGAGAAAGCTGACTAAAAATGGACCAGCCAGGAGACTCACATAGTGCCATCAAATGACACCCAGAATTTCCTTGTACTGAACCTGCAGAGACCTGCCTCTGATTTCCTGCATGTCACTTGGCAAATTCCCTCCATGTGTGAAACAAGAAAAGAAGCCAGCGTTCTGGTGGATGGTGTTAGCTCCAAGTTGCATCACTCACCCCGCCCCCTTTGCAACAGACCTTAACATTATTCTGTGATTACTTAGCATCATCCTTCCCAAATGTGCATCAAATTAAGGAGTTATTAGGGCATGGCAGGACATGTTTATGGGGAAGAATTTCCTTTAAAGTCACAGCTCAGCCTGAACTCACTTTATTAGTGTTTATACAAAGCATGTAGCCAGTTCCAGTGCAACCCATGTTTATATTCTTGCAGCAATCATTGCATTCCTTGGGCTCTTCTGTCCTCTTTTCTTAAAGTGATCAGTGCACCTATGCTACAAGTTCATAACATGTGCGTTGTATGGCTGGCTAGACTTGAAGGTTTGCCCCATTCCAAACTACAACCATAACATGTCTCACAAATAGCCGAAGACTTGGAAATGGTTAGAGACCCAGGAGGACCAGATGGTCATGCACACTTGTAATTCCAGCATTAGGAGGCTGAGGCAGGAGGATCACCACAAGTTTGAGGCCAGCCTGGTCTATATGGTATGTTCAGAGACCATTGGGGTGACATGAAAGGACTCTGTCACAAAAATCAGTCACAACCAAAGAACAAAGACATAATGAACAACCATGCTCCTTTTGAGTAATTCCTTTGATACTGGTGCTACCATGAGTATTTGTGGCTCTAGCTAGAAGGCTGATGTAGTGACTGGCATTAGACAGTCCCAATGTTTATTTATGTAACTTGTAAATATTAGTGATATCCTTGTTAACTTACAAAAGTATTCAACTTGGATAGTGAACACAATGCATTTCAAGACATCTTCAAGTATAACTCAATTAAGATGGTTAGTACCAGAGCTAGGAGAGATGACTTAGCAGCTAAGAGCACTTGCTGTTCTTCCAGAGGACCTGTTCAGTTCTCAGCACCTATGTTGAGTGACTCATAACCACCTATAACTCTAGGTCCAGGGCATCTGCCACCCTCTTCCGACCCCCAGGCACCTGCACACATGTGGCATCCACTCTCTTTCATATATACATAAATAAAAATAATAAAAACAAATCTTTAAAACATAAAAAGTTATATTTAAGAGCTCAAGTTCAGGTGACCCCACCATTGAGCAGACTTTTGATGTTGTTTGTTTGTTTATTGTTTATGCCTTTTATGTGCTAGATGTTGTGCTGATCCCTGGGGATTGAGGTATAACCAAAGTATGCTCTTGATCTCAAGAAGGTGGAGTTTATTAGTTCAGCTAAAATGATGGGATATTACTAAACTTTCCTGAGCAGACATTTCAGTTTGTGTGTCACCCTTCAGGACTTCATGCTTCAGTGGCTTAGTTTTTAGGCAGCTGGTACCCTGACCACCCGGATATCAATGCTGCTATGTTACTTGCCAGCTTTGACCCTAGACAAGTGCTTTCATCTCCCTGCACCTCCCCTTGTTTGCTCATAAAATGGGACAACCTCATTGACTTCGTAAGTTGGAAAATCAGTCAGTACACATAGTCTCTTCCTTAGTGATTACCCCTTTAGCAGAAATTTACTTAGGTCTCCATGCAGCTGGCTGCAGCATTTGTACCTCTATTGACTGGAGTTATATAGTCTTTGAAAGATAAAAATCTTGTTGAAGAGAATAGTGGAGTCCAAAGCCAATCATTGTTGTACATTGTGACCTTGACGACTCAATCATTTAATCTTTTTTTTTTCTAAGATGGGGAGAAACTTTTTCAAATTTATGTCATGAGCTAGAGAGGAAGAAAAATCATGGATACCTAAGTCTTCAGCCCATCTTTGCTCTGTTGGTGTCCTGCCAGGTTATCAGTCAGCATAGACTAAGCTCTGCTGCAGGAACAAATAATCCCAAATGTATCAGCAGCAGAATGGGAGACTAATACTGCTGCTCCCTATTATCACGGTGTAGTACACTTGGTCCAGGCATGTCTGGGGGTGTGGCTCCTGTTCCAACAGTCACTCAGGTTCCCAGGCCCCTTCCATCTTGGGAAACCACCGTTTTGACACATGGTCTCTGCATGACAGGATGAGAAGAAGTTCAAGGGGAAGCCAGGGAAATGCTGAACAGGGTGTTTCATGGCCTTGCCTGGAAGCGACGTTGTATTGCTTCCATTCGAATTCTTTTAATCAGTCAGATGGTCTCACTTATATGCAAAGGGTGTGGGAAGTTTCATCTTGTGGATTGCTGAGGGGGAAAATGAAGCAGTTAGGGGAACATATAGTGGTGTCTGCCATAGCATGCTCCTTTTTTTTTTTCCAGTTTTCCAAAGGCAGACTCCAAATACTTGTGGGATTGGGGGTTGCCGCTTCCCATCATTTGAAGAGCCAATTTGTCACAAGCTCCCACAAGCAGTGTGGGGATAGGTTTTGAGAAAAGACCTTCTAGGGAGATTTTGGAAGGGCCTGAGACTTCTGGGCATGACAAAGGGACTTACCAAGTGAGCCCTTTGGGCTGGTGGTCATCAGCCCCTCAGGATGAATGCTCAGAAAAGAGTAGATTGCCTTACTCATCTTTGTCACGGAGAGGGAGAACTCTCTCTCTCCAGGCTGTGCCCNAGATGGATCAGGGAGGTGACATCAGGGCTGTAGGTTAGATGAGGTGTCTCCTCAGTGTTAATGAGGTGCCAAGGAAGGTCTTATCATCACCACCTTCTACCTTTTTCATGTGCTCACATTTTGCCTGGAGAGGTCTGAGTCCCACAAGTTGTCCTCTGACTTCCACATGCCCACACCACCATACACACATACACACACACACACAACTTAAAAAAAAGAGATAATTAGACAACAGAAGTTTCTGGATGAGTAGGCTAAGTACCTTACCTGAACCCACATCACCATTTGGTAAGATTAGAGTTCCAGAGTACGCTTTCTGTGAGACCTGAAACTCGTTTACCTTAAGGACAAAGTTCATAACCCAAGGGAGAAACCTACATCAGGTTGGCTGATGTGCTGTTTTTTGACACTTTGGCACAACTTGAGTCCCCTGGGAAGAGGGAACCTCGATTGGGAAATTGTCTCCATCAGATTTACCTGAAGGCATGTCTGTGGGGCATTTTCTTTCTTCTTTTTTAATTAATTAATTTATTTATTTCATGTATATAAGTGCACAAGTGCTCTATCTGTACATACGACTTTATGCTAGAAGGTATCAGATCCCACTCTAGATGCTGTGAACCACCATGTGGTTGCTGGGAATTGAACTCAGGACCTCTGGAGGAGCAGCCAGTGCTCTTAACCCCTGAGCAATCTCTCCAGCCCCAGGGCATTTTCTTGACTGCTAATTGATATAGGAGGGTTCATTCTACCCTGGNCATTGTTATCTCTAGGCAGATGGGCCTGGGCTGTATAAGGGAAGTAGCTGAACAAGCCAGTAAGTAGTGTTTCTCTGTGGTTCCTGTCCTGCCCTCCCTCAACACTGGGCTCTGATCTGGAAGTCTAAGCCAAACAAACCTTTTTCTCCCCGAGTTGTTTTTGTCACGGTGTTTCGGGTGTTTCGTCACAGCTGGTACCTTTCAAGCATTCACCCTTTTTATTGTGTCTCTTAGTACCAGCCTGTGGTGGCCACCAAGGTCCAGAGTTATCTGATGGTCTGATTTTTCAGGGGTAGTAGAAGGAAGACAGACCAGACAATTCTAGAATCATCCAAAATGTCGAAAATTGACAGTTAATTTATACATGTGAAAATCACAAAGAGACCTAGACAAAACAGGTCCGTAGGTCAGAATTCACTCGGGGACTAGAGTCTGCAACTTCTCCTTCTGTTCCTCAGCAAAGCGATTGCTGTATTCCCCATGTGTGCCTGTTTGTGTCCTACAGCAGGAAGCAGGGAGTGCTCCTGCCTCAAGGAAGAGGGGCAGAGCCCCTTGCCTGTCCCATCGCCTTGCAGAGCCTCCCTGTGACCCCAGCCAGGCGCCCAGCTCGCCCCTTGTGTTTGACCGCTTCTTCCCCTGCAGGTAGCTGTGTGCACAGGGTTGGCTGCAGGCTTTTGCAGGTGTAAAATTAGATATGCTAGAGTGCTGCCAGGTCAGAAATGTAGCTCGGGGAGGCTCAGTTCCCAAACAACTGTGCGAGTGTAAAGCCAGTTTTTAAAATCAAATTCAGCCATTTCTTTCCTGAATGCGTGTGTTTGTTTTTAAACTTGTGTTTGGTTATGTAAGCGATGAGCATGAAGTGCAGAATTCAGAGAACACTTGAACAATGCCTCCTGGTGGCTGTCTGGGGAGCGAGTGTGAGAGAACTCTGTGAGGGGTCCACGGGGAAGCACAGCTGCCTGGGACCTGGTGGGACAGGAATGGGATGGTTCTGGAACACATGCTAACTCTTCTCTGTCATCAGGGTAGGCGAGTGGATGGCATGAAGTCCTTGGGCTGGTAGAGGAAACAGACAGAATGATACACTGGTGCAGGACAAGTTGACTAGCTCCTGAGAACTGCCATTGCGCCCATCACATGGCTTGGGCAGGTGGCCCAATTTGCATCTTGAAAGGCCTCTTTCTACCTTTTACTTTAACTAGGGCTAGGTGGGGTCTTAGGTTGGGTGAATTACTTGTGTTGATAAGTTTTTGGGCGGCATGGGAAATTGTCTCTATCCGAGTTGCCTGTGGCCATGTCTGTGGGGCACAATATGTGCACGAGANTAAAGGTGGGTCACAAATCATCTTCCCCAATGCCTTCTTAAGATGACTGAGACAATTTTCTCTTTCCTGAGCATTAATCTTGAGGAGGGTGATGGTCACCAACCCACATATGTCATACATAATTGCCACAGAAAACACTAAAATACTAAGAAGCAAAAATATGAAATACGTTTTTAAAAAAGATCACCACCACCACCAAAATCTCCTTTGCCTCATGTCATGAGATGACAAGTATAGTATGCATTTCCCTGAGTGTCCTCAAGGGACCTTACTTCATCCAAGGTGTCCGGGATGAAGTGCGGGGAGTATCCTTTTTGGTCCTTCTGGAGCCGAGTCAGGCACACAGGAAGCAAGCAGCAGCACATGAGGTGGGAGGGAATGTGATGAAAGGCCAAAGTGTGCTGTGCAGGGGCTGAGCCATCCAGGAGTTCAGGAG
>LZPO01117096.1:26023-38057 GCA_001675575.1 Neotoma lepida
ATTCAGACAATCTGGGTTCTAATCCTATTTTTTACTTACTGGCATGAGACTTCATGGCCAAGTTTCTTTCTGGGTAAAATCTTCTGAAGAGCAGAGGAAGAGACTAAGTCTCCTGTGTGAAAAGTGAGATAAGAAACAATGGCTGATGGATTCAAGCTGTACACAAAGTGCTTAGCAAAGTGCTTGGTGCATAGTGTGGTCTCAGCAGAGAGCTGTTCTTAGGGAGGTTCACCTACAGACATCCATCTGTTGATGGAAGCAATAATACCTATTGTTCTGACCTGTTCTGACCTGTTAGAAAGAGAAGAAGAAAACCGAAAAGGATAGAAAGTGAAGATGTTGCACTTGACAGTGTAGACTGCTGTGACAAATAGTCCCTGGATTTGCGTGGCTTTGAAGCTGTTTCTGGGATCTGTCTGAATCGGATGTGTACAGATCAGGAGACAAGACAGTCAGTTACCCAGGGACTTGGGCTCAGACCATTCACCACCTTGGGTGTCCTCCACTGTTTTCTGAATCCAGCCAAGATACAGGCCAAGGAAGGGTGTGGAGCATTGGGCAGGCAATTCTATGGCTCTGCCCTGAAGGCAGCATGTATTATTTTGGCCCATGGTGCAATGCTATCAACTTGGTCACATGGTCACACTCAAGGAAATCTTGGAAATGCCATCTATGCATCACAAAAATGCTTTGATGGACAGTTCACTAGCCTGCCAGTGTTCCATAAATGGAGTAATGTAATGCCATANTGATTTCCATGCTTCCGTAAATTCCACCTGGATGGGTGGACATCCTTGGTTAAGCAGTCTACTGGGCTGAGGATGAGAGTGGGGCCCTTTCTTACCTCATCTCCAGAAGACATAAATGCCTTCTTTCCTTGAGCCATCCTTGACTATAATGATAGGACTGAGGGTCTCAAAGCAGCAGCCATGGAATCACCTTTGCTATGGAGAGCCATGGGAATGGATTCCACTCATGGTGGTGAATTAAATATTCAGTAGGTGTCTTTTTCTTCCTCTTTGTTCCACACTTTTAATATTATGAAATAGATCACCCCAAAGTTAATGAATTAAGAGACAGTGCCTGGGGAATGGGGGTACCTGGTTTCCTTTGGTGAACTCAAATTTCACAGTGCTTGTAGGTAGGGGAGTGTACTTTAACTAGTTAGAGTAATCCCAAAGGCTGAGACTGAGAATTTAGTAAGTGGTGGGTAAGTGCCATGAGTATAGCATCTCATTTAACCTTCAAAAAAAGCTCTCGAGGTTGGGCGTGTCATTTCTGAGCCATAGTCATGCAGCTACTCAGGAGGTGGTTAGGCGAGGAATTCAGTTCTGGGACTATGTGTGATGACCCCCATGGTATATCCCAGCCTGCCTCTGTGGCACGCTGCATCCCTTCTCATAATGAATATTAATTGAAAATATCAGTGCAGCAGCTGGCAGTGTGAGCTGCTGCAGTCCCACGCTGTGTCCTGGTAATTAAACCCTTAGCTGCTTTGTCATATTCCCAGTTGTCAAGGTCCCCACACATCCTATCCAGATTCTGGAGGGAGTGGAGAAGAGTGCTCACGATGCTAGTGAGGTTGCTGGATCCCAGCTATCTCCCCACTGGTGTGTGATCCTAGCATCGCGGTCCTTCTGTGTTCTCAGTGTGCCTTGGTCCCTTCCATCACTGACACCCTGCATAGTTAGTGAAGGTGAAAAGATGGGGTGGTCCTCCATCACAAACTAAGAAAGAGTTTGGATGGCTGGTCTAGGAGAGGAGAAACCGAAGAAAGGGAGGTGGAACCTAGGTGAGGTTACCCAAGGACATGCTTGATTTTTATCTTACTGTAATTTCTGATATCAGAAGAGTTATCCCTCCTCAGACATGATTGTTCCTCACACATAGTGCAAAAATTGGAAACCTCCTCTTCGTCTNTTGTGACAGCTCTCAACCTGTGGGTCGCAACCCCTTGAGGGTCATGTATCAGATACCCTGCATATCAGATATTTACATTATGATTCANAACAGTAGCAAAATTACAGTTAGAAAGCAGCAACAGAATAACTTTATGGTGGGGGGGAGGTGTCACCACAACATGAGGAAGTGCATTAAAGAGTTGCAGCCTTAGGAAGGTGAGAACCATTGCTCTACTGCAAGCCTATAACTCACAGGTCTTTCTGCAGACCTGTTGTAGGACAGGTGACTCTTGGTAATCCAGGTAGCCTATCCTGATGCTTTGGCTAACAGCAGACACATAATAGCAGTGTTCCCATAAGATTTACCACTGTGTGACATCCGAGCTGGTAAATCTGTGTGTGTGTGGACTCTGATGTTTGTACCATGAAAGCAGGCAANGACACATTTTTCGAAGNAGATTCTGTACATTGAGTAATTTGTGACAATATATAAACAGTCAATTTACAGACACCCTACACGGGCTCAAGCCCCACATACTTTCTTCTCATCAGGAGGGCACAATATGTAGGGATTTGTTCTTCAACCTCCAGTGTTAAGAACTGTAACATTATTCATGGCCCTCCCTCCCCCATTTTCTTTCATCTAGGGCTCGTAGATGATTTTAGGGAATACAGAATATTTATCCAGTTGTTCACAGGTTTGTTCTTAACTTCAGTTCCCCTTTAACCCTGGTTTCCTACCGCCCACGGTGCCTCCTTCACCTTTACCCCAGTAACTGCCCCGCCGAGCTTTCAGCTTCCCCCATGACAAATGCTCCAAAGCTTCCAAGTTGGGGCTGGAATCATCCAGGCAGCTGCCTTTGCCTACTGTGTGGAATTAGCTTTTAACATGCTACGCACAGGCTGGACTGTGTTGGCACCTGTTAGAAACTAAACTCAGGAAATTTACGAACTAGTTAGAAACTAGACAAGTTTTGTTTTGTCTGTTAGACAAGGTTGTGTTGTCTATTTATATCTATGTAGCTATGTACCAAAGCCAGTGACCATTCTTTTGGTTTCAAGGAATAGAAGAAGTACAATAGCTCTTTTCATCTTCTGGGTCTGGAACACTGTCCTTTAGTGGAGGCAAGATGGCTTCTGGGGGGAACTCTGAGCTGATTTAAACCAAAATGAAAATGAAATGGGGTAGATTAGCTCACAAAATGCTAAGAGATAGAAGTATCTGGCTTTAGGCACGAGCAGATCCAAACACTAACAGGACGCATGAAGAATGTCTCTTTTCGTCTTCTGGGTCTGGAACACTGTCCTTTAGTAATTAATGGTGAGATGGCTTCTGGGAACTCTGAGCTGCTCTGCTACCCAGTAGATGGAAAGTTATTCTTCGAATCATGCATGCATTCCTGAGACAGTGAAAGGGATTGAAGATACTTAAAAGCCTGGCCTGGGTCAGCTGCTCCTCCCTGGAACCCCTGGAATTTTGAGGAGGCCTCAGCTCTACTTGCATAAGTTAATCTGAAAACTGGGGGGACAGGGGAACACTGAGAGATATGTTTGTTACTTGAAGAAGGGACCACAGAAGACAGGCAGTTAAGTGTAACTGGGCTCTGCTACATACATAATGAATGGCTTATTCCATACAATTTCCTTAAGGTTAGTTGGGCATGCTCAAGGGATATCATTAATCATTGGAATTGCCTTCCCCCTGACAGGCAGCATCCCCCCAGTCCAAGCCAGTCTGCCTTGAATAGACTGTAAGTGTAACCTGCAAAAATCTGACCTGAATTTTCTTTCCATTGCAGTGACCTGGACAGAAATAACATCACCAGGATCACCAAGATGGACTTCGCTGGACTGAAGAATCTCCGAGTCTTGTAAGTAGCAGATGGTGTGCCAATGAGTTTTCATTTGCAGCTCTTCAGCCTGTGAAAATGTTGCACTGCCCTGACATCACATTCCCAAGCTCTGGGCCNCAGAAATCCACACTTCTTCTGCAGAAAGCCCTTCATTACTGTACCGAGTGTTCACAGATATCAAATTGTATGGCTGGATGCTGCTGGCTGGGCNAGATCGATAGAAGAACCAGGTTCCAGTGACAGGAAAAACAGAAGGCAATAAAAGAATTAAGTCAACATGCTCTGCTTCCTGGATGACAGCATGTCAGGTTGACTAACCATGCTTCCCTTCCATAGAGATTATAATTTCTTCTCCAGCTTGCATATTAAAAGAGCAATTGGGACAGATGTTATTTNTCTTCCTACTTAATGGAGAGGAGGAGAGGAGAGATGGAGAGGNCCAGGCAAGGGCAGAATCCTTGCTGACCATTCACAGCTGTGCAGACAGGTTGCAGAATTTGAGGTAGGCATTGATGGAATAGGGGAACAAGAAACAGCGGGTTTCCTTTCTGAATGTTGGAGAGTTTTACCTTATCCTTAGGTTTGTGTTTGGTAAGAAGAGGCCTATGAACTGTTCACTGAAAAGTCTGACATTCAGAAAAATGACAGTGGAGCAATTGGGTTCTCTTTCTTTCCTTCTTTATTGTTGACTTTTACCCAGAGTGTGCCTCCTGCCCAGGAGTGCAGCTTTGATGTTATTTGTGTCATGGAGTCTTGGCTGGCTCATCTTTATTGGCAGTTATGGCTAACTCATTGCTACCAGATTCCACCTCCCTTAACACATACTTTTTTAAGATTTATTTCATTTTATGTGTATGAGTGCGTTGCTTGCATGTATGTGTGTGCACCGTATGTATGCCTGGTGCCCTCAGAGGTCAGAAGAGTTCATCAGATCCCCTGGAACTTGAGTTACAGATGGTTGTGAGCTGCCCAGTTGGTGCTGGGAATTGAACCAGGGTNTTCTGCAAGAGCAACAAGTACTCTAAACTCCTGAGCCATCTCTCCAGCNTCCTGCATCCCTGTTTCTTCTACTCACAGCTCTACAGAACAGGATGATTTTGTCTTTGGGACAAGAAGCATCAGATTCTGATTTGATTTGGGATTAATTGCTCATGCAACTTTNGGGAAATCCCTGTACCCCCTTGGATCTCAGTTTTCCCTTCAGCAGCATAGGGAGTGAATACTTCAAAGTCCTCTCAACTCTAGTTATTCATGGAGTGCTTCAGGGCTTTGACATTTTCCCGAGCAGCATTTGATTACTGCCTGTCACTTGTGAAGCAGAGTGTTGGTAATGTTCATTTCTTGTTTGAGAAGTGTAGCAATAATGCCAATGCTGATGGCNACCAACGTTTCNNTGGTTGCTTACCGTGGACTGGTGCCGAGTCATTGTAACAGANCGGATGAGGGTGGCATTATTATGGCCCCCTTTTTCGCAGGAGAGGAAACAGCACTGGATTAAGAAACCTCAGCTTCACCTAGTGAGTGACAGAGGAGTTGGAATTAGCATGCAGGCAGTACTTCTGTGCTCACACTGAAGGAAAGTNGGGAGGAGGAGGAGAGNGAAGGAAGTGCAGCTCCAGTGTATGGGTTCTTGCAGAGGGAGAGGAGAAGGACATGCAGCTCTGGTGACAGAGTGTTAACCTGANTGTTCCTCCCTCCGGGCCAGTGCACAGGGATGCAGGAATCTGATGCTGGGCCTCCAGCTACCAGATGCTCCCTCCATAGACACATTCTTTCCTCTTTGGTGTTGAACACCCTTCTCTTGTCATCCTCAGAGCGAAGACCTACCTTGTGCTAAGTAAGCCTTTCTTGTGCTCTGAGCATCTGTGTGTATGTCAAGTGAGTAACTGCTCTGATAAGGTCAACACCCATCAGAAGGGAAGTTGGCAGAGGTATGGGAGGATCCCTTGGTTCAATTTTAGGGTACTTTATATTAAAAAGAAAGGCAGGAGACTGCTGCTTCTAGGTCATTTGCTGGTTTAAAAGGCAAAACTGTGTTTAGGCTTTTGCTTTGTGTCTTTTTGCCCCCATTTCTTCCGCTTGTGTCTGTATGAGATGCTTTTTCATACAAGTCAAAATTCACCTAATGCTTCATTTTCTAACCAAGTCAAAAATAACCCTTTGATTTTCTTACTGCTGCATCAGAGAGACTAATAAAAATTCCAATTTCCATATCTGCTNTCTGCAAATAGAAAGTTTAAAATAATCACAAAAGATGACACTAATGTCTTCTGCATAGCCTACAACACTCCTTTGACTACAGTTTATCTTTTGAGTTAATTGGTGCATTCTTCTATTTTGATAAGCAATACCAAAATGCCTTTTACCCCTTCTTCATCAACTGTTAATAGATCTGTTTCTTTATCTCCCTTATCAGCTCACAGACAGTCCCTTTCAAGTGGCCTTTAATTCGATGAAAGAAACCTGCTAAGTGGAATAGCTGAGAAGCCTTCTCACACCANTAAAATATCCAAACATTTTAATTGTATTTTCCTCCCATCTAGTCTTCTCAGCTGAGTAACCTAGAGAACTCTTTTTTATTTTCTTTTGAAAAGCTTTCATCACTTCCTGGCATATTCCCCATGCCTGTTTCTTATTTACAATTTATGGGGAAGCAATAAAAGACTCGATAGTCTTGAATAATTTGAGCTTGCCCCCCATTTCCATGCAGAGTGCCTTCTCTCTGCTAATATGGTGCAGGTGAATGGGTAAACACAGAACAGAGGCTGGCAAACTTCTGTCTCATCCCAGGGCCATTTTCCCTAAATGAAGCAGAAATGTANGAGTTGCCTGCNACAATCATCTCTCCCACAGGTTGGGAGCAGGGAAAAGTCTCTTCTGTTGGTATCAATTATATCCTTTTTCTTAGTAATCCATTTAAGGACTCGCTGTGTTCACAATGTGGGAGCCAGCTTTATCCCAAATGCGGTTCATAAAGGAGTTAAACTCCACCTCAGCCATCATCACATGNGGGCCATTTCCGATTCTAATCTAGTGAAGAAAAAAAGAAAAAGAAGTGCCAAAGAACTGAAAATGAACACAGTCTGTGTCCCCCTAACTCAGAACAGACACCAGCCTTGGGCAGCCCTTGTGGGAACCTAAAACCTAGCCTGACCTTGATCCCACGGCCTCCTGCATCTGGCAAGTGAAGTAGGAAGGAATCAANAGCTTTCTTACGTGCCCTTGGCTTGCAGTGCTGCATGGCGTCCCCGTGCAGGTTTTGTGGCCCACTTACCTATTGACAGATGCTTTTATTTGTCAAGTGGTATTTACCAAGCCTTTAAATGCCAGGCATGAGGCTGGACTTCAATGGGTTTAAGAAGTTGATCTGAAAAGGATCCTGGATACCTTTCCAACAGGAACCAAAGGATGCTGCAGGGGGCAGGCGAGGAGAGCTAACATTGACAGAGGTGGGGGTGGGATGAGAGACTCCAGGAAGAGATGGTACAGTTCCTCAGGGTAGTGAGGACAGAGCCATGACTGCCTAGAAGCTTTGGGGAGCAATGGGGGTAACTGGATCTTAGAGCCCAATAAAAGCCTCTGTAGTCTTCAGGAGAGGGACACAGTCANCCTGGAGTGGTTTGGTCAGGAGGTAGAAGGATAAATCTCCCAACCACACTGCCCTTCCACTGTTCCCAGCTCCTGCTAGGAAAACCCAGTGGCTGAAACCAACAGTAAATAGAGGCTGAGAAGCTCTTTGGAAAGGCCAGCTTCCCAGGGCCTGAGCAAGNTAGAGCAGGGGCAGCAAGCTCACATGCGTGTGTTTGCACATCCATTTCTTGAGAGAAACTGGTGGTGTTAGTATAATGAATACACAAGTAAGAGATACAGTCTAGGAGATCAGAGTTAAGCTCCTCCAAACATCTGGAGGTTAACACTCAGCCACCCTACAGTTAGTCCTTGTTCTAGTTGGAGAAGAATGACAGCAAGCGCTGGTTGATTGATTGATTGATTATAAAAGTCTGACTGAGCAACCCCCCTAGTCACTAGTATTGAACTGACACCCTGCTTAGTAAATGTGCTAATGAANGTCCGTTAGCTTCCCCAGGCCTCCTTGCCATATGGCAGGAGGGAGATGAAGAGAGAAGGAAAGGGGAAGGGAGGGCCATTTATTAAAAGTTGTAGATTATTACTTCANACGCCAGGCTTGATGATTTATTTACTCCATTTTTATTCTTATAAGTGCTTCTGTGATGTCTTCTTTTCTGTATTTTACAAAGGAGGAAACCGAATCTTAAAGATGAGGACTAGCTTGCTCAATACAACACCACCATCTAGTAAGAAATGGGACAGAGAGTGTACTGGGGGCTGGAAAGTCCTCCCCTAAGCTGTGTGGTTCCCCTGGGGCAAGTCTCTTAGCTACTCTATTCTTCTCTGTTAAATGAGTGGCCTGCCAGGGACAGAAGTCACATGAATGGGAGGTCTGAGAGGCTGAGGATTCTGATGAACAGGCTGACCCTTCTGGCTGGTTACAGCAAACACAAATGTGTTTCATATCTGAGCCTAATAAATGACCCTTGTGTGTCCTGATAGAAATCTCACACCGTTGACTCACCTTCTCCTTTTTGGAAGGAAAGTCAGGATGTGCTGGGCCCNCAGCTATGCTTTTCATTCGGTAGGCGGACATGGTAGGGCACGGTGCTGGGCTGGGAGTAGGAGGAAGTTAGGGCCTCTTCTTTAATCCTTGGGAAGAGGGGATTTCCCCAATGACGCACAAAGGTTGAGCCATAAGCCTAAATGGCTTGGNCTATTCCAAGAGCTGGGGCCATCGCCATCGTGGAAGGTCTGTTTTGGAGTGAAGATGCACCCTTCTCAGGCCATGCTTCTGCCATTCCAGAGGAAACTGTGGCCCTTCCTAAATTCCTCTTCCTCTCAAGAAACAGCCTTCAGTCACAGCTGCAAGTCCCCCAAATCCCACACAGCCACCAAATGCAGTCCCTGTCATCTCTTGGCCCATTTCCTACCCAGAATCCANGCATCATGCTTATGTCCCTTCCCTGCTGTTCAAGTAATCCAATTTAAGCTGCCCTTTTTNCCCCCCTTGGTAAGTCGTGGAAACAAATGTTTCATTGTGTGGTCAACTCTTAGGATGTGCCACATGCATGGATCAAGCTCACTTATGCAGAGTGTTTAGGACTTCTAGTCACCTGCCAGGAGAACTTAGAGGTCCAGCAATTGCCTGCAACCGGGGATAGGGACAACTTTTGTGAAGTCCCTATCTTTAGGTTGGGATGATCCTGGCCCTGCATGAGGAAATCCCTGGGTCCAGGCTAGCCGTCATATACCCCAGGCTGTTTCACAATGACTCTATCCTTCCTGTGAGGTTGAGCAGGGAAGGCCCTTTTCAATGAAGTATTTTTGAATCCTTGGAGGAGGGGGCTCCAAGGGAAGAGATGTTGAATGTGCCTGGTTTCTCCAAGGAGCAGCTTACCTCTTCCATTTCTGTGCAACATTCTGCACTGCTTGGGGGGACATTTGCTGGGAACATTCTTAAAATAGAGAGACATGGAAGCCAATCTGTCAGGTAGAAGTGTGCAGGCGGTGAAACCCTGGTTACCGTGACACCACACTGGGATGTAGTGGTTTTGTCCCAACAGAGTGATTCCAATTGGAGGCACCCAGAGGCCCTAGGAGGGGATATGTGATATGGCTGCACAGCCTTAAGGCCTCTTATGATGGCCCCTAACCATTTCAGTCCTTGACCCTGGCTGCCTTTCTGATTCCAGGCATCTGGAAGACAATCAGGTGAGCGTCATCGAGAGAGGCGCCTTCCAGGATCTGAAGCAGCTGGAGCGATTGTAAGTAAAGCATAACCTTGTGTCCTTAAAGAAATGTTTTCTGCATTTATTTTGTTTTGTTTTGTAAATTGGTCTTGTGGCCTTGGTAAAAACAAGTCTTGATGTTCAATGAAATGTTTCCTACTATATTTAAAGTTGCTTTGAAGCATGTAACAGAGGCACTGAGATTCATATAAACTCTTCTAGAAAGGATACAGAGGCCAGCATCTGGGGCTGGATTTCTTCTTCCTGGGCTTGAGGTAGCCCTTGGTTTCCTCACATGGGACTGCTTCCATCCAGACCTCAGCTTCTCCTTTCCCATAGGAGTGAGCTAATGTCATGGAAGCAGACCCTCCCCTACTCCTCAGCNTTCTCCTCCTGGACTCCTCCTGGTACTCTTGTGGGAGAGGAAGGATGGGCGAGTGGGCGCAGCCTTCCGCGTGCCTGCTTCTCCGAGCGCCAGCCTGTCTCAGGAAACCCACACNTTTCCACGAGAGAACACATTGCCACTGGTTTAAAATAGGCCGCTGTTCTGACTTGATCAGAGGGTGGGCAGCAAAGGAAGTGGGGCTGGGAGCTGGAGGGAACCTCCATTTATTTTGCCCATGAATGCTTTTGCAGAAAACTCTGGGGTCAGTTTGATGAGGAAGGTTGCTCAGATGGTTAAGTGGGCAGCCTCACCTTTCCTCAGTTAATCACAGCTGACAGCTCATAACATCTGGATATTTGCTTTCTGCCCTCTGAGTGGGGATTGTCCCCAAGAGCACTTAGTCATGCGGTGGGCGGCTCTCATCGATGCCTCCCCTGCAGCCCCATTGCCCTGACATTTCAGCTTCATTCTGTACTGGGGGCTGGGACAGCAACAGTTCATGGCTCTGCCAGCTTGCCTGGAAAAACACTGCTCTGCTTATCCGTCCTGTTGCCAAAGCTCGCTTGCTTTGAGACAAGTCTCTTTCATAGAGACTTGCTTGGGTGAAATGGACTGCCTGATCCAACCTTCTTTTTTTTGTCATGTGTCATCCTTTCCCCACCAAGTCGTTATATCCAAGGCCACATGGCAACGGGGAAGATCCTTGTCTCCTGGGGTATAACCCAGAAAAATGCTTTCCTTCCTACTGTTGTGAGGACTGTCTCATCCATTGTTTTCTTCTCAATCAAACTCCAGCATGGATTTTGCCATCACCAGTTTGAAAATACAACATTTATTTCTAGTAAGAGAAAAAAGTTATTAAAAAGTTACTTTATTTTTGTTTATATTTTGATCTTCAAGTTTCCTAAAATTTAAGTTCTCCTTTTTTGGACCAAAGAAAACATAAAAGTCTNCGTTGAACCTCGTTCTTCTTTGTGAAATAACCAACATTTACATAGAAAAATAAACACATGGACTGGTGTGAAAAAGCTGCCTCTTGCTTAGTTTTGTGATTAGAAGGGTAAATAAATTCTTAATTTGTTAATTTCATGGTTGTTGGGAGGGAATTAGCGAGGGCTTTGGAGACACCAGGATCTGTGTGCCTTTCACATTCGATCAGTTCTTTTATTCTACCCCCTGCCAAATTACAACAAGCAACGAGGTGTCATTGCCCTCATTTTGCAGATGAAGAAACAAAAGCCCAGGGAGATTAAGCCAAAGAGTTGTCAAGGGCTGGGTAAGATTCCAAGCCACATCTGTCTGACATCAAAGCCCACGTCCTTTCCTATCCCTGGGTTGCAGACACTAGATGAAGTGCGAGCTTTTGTGATGGCCCTCAAATAGTCTCTCACATACCCATTCACCTCCAGGGAGGCTCAGGGAAATATTCTGGCAAAGGTCTCTTTGCTTTGGAGTGGTGAACAAGGCCAAAATACCATGCGTGTCTGGGGAACTGAAGGGATTGCAATTGCTGAGCAAGCCTGGCTCTTCGTCTGTTTTGGTNTTATTAGGTGGATAATGCAAGCTGCAGTGCTACCTAAACCCTCAAATCTCAGTGACTTAGCACACTGGAAATTCACTTCTAATTCCTACAAACTCAATATGGACATTCCTGTTAGGGCCTCTCTCTCTCTCCTAAGTACAGATTCGGAGACAGGGACCATCCGTGCCTTGGCGCTGCCATCTTTGTATCTTGGTTTGCAGTGTACAAATGTATCAAATCAGCGAGTGGGGAAGTGGCATGGAGCTCTGGGCACTGGAAGTTTCCACGTGAGACTAAGAAGGAATATACCATATCCTTCGTTACATCCTGTGAACTAGCCATGTAGCTACAGTTAAACTCCAGGGAAGACTGACAGAAGTGACTGAGTTCTATGACAGGAGGTAGATGTTAGCTTAGTGGGTACTTAGCCAGTCTGACTTCTGTTGCATGGGAGCTGGAGAGGTACTTGGACAGGGTGATGGGAAGTATCTGTCATTTGGTAGGCATCAGAGTCAGCAAGAAGGTAGGGGTGAGTGTGTGTGAGTGTGNNTGTGNGNGNGNNNGNGNGAGNG
>LZPO01117096.1:42212-55952 GCA_001675575.1 Neotoma lepida
GTGTGTGTGTGTGTGTGTGTGTGTGTGTGTGGTGCTTTGTGTGTGTGTTTGGGCATATGAGTGCAAGTATCAGAGTGTCCTCTGAAGCTGGAGTTATAGGCCATTGAGAGCCACCTGATATAGGTGCTGGGAATTGACCTCAGGTCCCTTGCAAGAGCAGCAATAGCTCTTAATCACTGAGCTGACTCTCCCACACCCCAATACTTATGTGATTTTCTAAAAATAAATTAAAGATAAAGATGGGGGGAAGGTTGGAAAATAAAAATGTAGGAAGTAGTATTTAGAAAACACCAAAAGAATGTGCTGAATAAAATAGTCTTCTTGTAATACAGAAACATTATTGAGTATAAAGCAGGATATTTCATACTGATAAAGTAGTAAATACAATTAATAAATACAGCGAGTCTATGTATGTGGCTATAAACATAGCCTGAAAATATGTAAGGCAAATATTGATAGCACTAAAGGAATAAACAAGTTCATTAGTAAATTTACTTCTCATTAATTAAGAAACAAAACAGGCACAATTATTAACACACAAATATTTTAGTAACAATTTTTGCAAGCCTGCTCTAATTGATGTGTAGAGAACACTGCAGGAACAGNTATAAAATATGCTTTGCAAGCACCTATGAAACTATTACACACTTGATTAGAATGCAAGGCTCAGCTGGAGATGTAAATCATTGGTAGAGCGCTTCCCTAGTATATGCAAGGCCCTGTGTTCAATCCTCAGTATGGTGAGGGTGGGGAGGAGCCAGGGAGGGAGGGAAGGAGGACCAGTGATAGGATAAAGGGGAGAAGGAGAGGGGGAAGGGGTGAGGGAGGAGAGGGTAAGAATGGGGAGGCAGCCTCAGCAAGTACCAGAGGACTGAAATCATATGGACTGTGTTCTCCAACAACCGAAAAATTTTAAAAATCAGTAAGGAATCTACAAGCAGACCATTTCAAAATGTTTGTAACTGAGTCATGTATTTATAAATACCCTCTGACCCAGAGAACATGCTCCAATGGCATTAGGACATGTATTTCCTGAATGTTAATAAAGACATGATATGTGATTGGATATAAATTGCAGCCAAAACTCCAAGATTAGTCACACACACACACACACACACACACACACACACACACACACACACACTTTTTTTTTCTGCTCTGCCACACTGCCACATGGACTGACACCTTTGAAACCATACAGCAAATAAATAGCTCCATAGATTGTGTTCATCAGGCATATAGTTGCAGCTACACAAAAAGTAATGGACACAGTGGTGAATCTGAAGGAATTGCCCCAAATTATGTTTCCATTCGCCTCTTCATAACAGCTGCAAAGTCACTGTGATAAGATGGGGGGATAAAGACTTGGGACACTTTGGTCCTTTTAAACTCATCAAGCTCCTAAAAACAAGGCTTTCTCNCCACTCCAGCAAAGGCTCGGTATCAACATAATAGTTTTTGAAATACTGGATCAGCAGAGAGGGAAGGAGAATTGCTTAGAAAGTTCTAGAAGCTGCCAGAGGAGCCAGATCTTGGAAACCCCAGGANNGTATTTTTCATTGTCTTTTACAACAAAATAGGGCTGAACTTAAGAAATGAGCAAATAAGCCAGATGGAATGGCTNACACCTTTAATCCCAGCACTTGGGAGACAGAATCAGACAGAGCTCTGTGAGTTCAAGAGTAGCCTGCTCTACATAACAAATTTCAGGCCAGCAAAAGCTACGTAGTGGAGGGGAGCGGGGGAGAAGAAAGAAAGAAAGATTATTACTGAAGTTTATGTAAAGTTGTTTTAATTAGAAAAATAAAAAGAATATGGGGAATAATCACCTCCCTAGAAACAATGAAAATATACAAAAATACCTATAGAGAAAGTGACAGTTAGAATTGAAGAGCTGTTCAAAACTAGCTATAAGAATTAAGATCCTGAANATTATTAAATAATATAATCATAATTTTTTAAAACTCAGAAATGGCATGATGGGAGAAAAACAAGATTTGAAAGGAGGNGTAAAGAACCCTAGAAGGAATTTAGAAATAAGAGAAGCATTTCAAAATGAATATTGCCAATANTGTGTGAAGAAGACCAGCTGTGAGAATGACAGTCCCCAGCTCCATGTCTTACTACAAAGCTATAGTAATCAAGACAAGAGAGATTGGTGAAATAATATAACACAAGTCAATGGAGTATCCCCGAAATACACCCATATGAGTAGAATCAATTGATTTTTTTGATGACGTTTCAGAGTTCAGTGGAGAGAGAAGTCTTTTCAACAAGCGGTGCTGGGAAAATAAAACTATCCATATGCAGAGGAATAAAACACTGCTTCCCTTTACATCTTACACTGAAGCGTTTGGTGTTTGTTCTGTTGTATTTTCTTGCTTTGGTCTGACCTGCTCTTTTCTGCCTCCATCCATCCCTTTCAGAATGGGAATGATTTTTGTCAGTGTGTGTTAGTATTGTAGAAGGGTATTTTATTTTATTTTATTTTATTTTATTTTATTTTATTTTATTTTATTTTATTTTATTTTATTTTATTTTATCTGGGCTAACAGCTATATTGCTTTGAGTCTCAGAAGAGATTTTGGACTTTGAAACAGTGTTGGTTCTGTTTAAGACTACAGGAACATTTGAGGTTGGACTGTTGTATTTTACATTGGGAAATGGCTGTGAGCCCTGGAGTTAGGAGTGGAATGTTATAGTTTGGGTGGGGATTGCTCCCCATAGGCTCTTGTGTTTGAACACTTGGTTCCCAGTGGTGTCACTGTTTTGGGAAACTGTGGAACCTTTACAAGGTGTGGCCCAACAGGAAAGAAGTGGTTGAATGGTAAAGATGTATGTACTTGCGGTTATAGCATGTCCTACATCTACCTCAAGCCTACTCTGCCTCTCCCTGGTTCTTGGCCTGCTGAGACATGAACAAGTAGCCTCATGCTCTTGCTGCCACAGCCAGAGCCACTCCTGTTTCCCTGCCTTTTCACCACTGCTGACTGTACCCTCAAATTGTGAGTGAAAACAATTCCTTTATCCCTAAAAACCTANTAAAGAAAGAAATAGCGCCCCTCCGCAAAGACATGGATAAAAGAGTCAAACAAGTCTTTCCCAAAGAAAACGTATAAGGTATGCCNACTTTGGAAGATAGTTTAGTGGTTCCTTACAAAGATAAATACTGTGTTATTATAACAGAAGTTGCTAGGAACTAGAGGAAGAAGTGGAGGTTTGAAGAGAGAACATAATGAGGACAAGGGCTGGCTGGGTGTGTGACTCTGCAGTGGTGACTCAGGAGCACTGTGCAGTTGTCAGAACCCATAAACTTTAGAGCACAAGGAGTGAACTTTAATGAATGCCAATTTAAAAAACTCATGTGGAAAGTGACTGCAGGCTTGATGAATGGATGTATCAATCACATTGAAAGTGATGGACTAAGATTCTGATGGAGGTAGCTTTGAAATGAATGAAATCTGTAAGATGGAAGCCAAAAGGAGCCACACAAAAGAGCTGTACTTTAGATGATAAATTTGTTTCCCATGGGGCATAGATTAATAATTTATAAACCACTAGGCATGTACACTGTGATTAAATGATGAATGTTGGATGGTGGGACACATGTCTTATTGTTGAAATATATGGTCTGAGACAAATATGGGGGATATTAGAATGAGCCTTTAGTAAATGGNATAGAGCTGGGGACATAGGTATGAATTCATGATTAACCTAATGTGTGGACTTGCAGTTCATATAATTGAATTTAAACAGAAGTGTCCATTAAAATGTGTATATACAGGAGTTCATATATATGACTTCTATCAACAAGGGAATATAAAAGCAATAGCAATGTAGTATCAATGAGTATGCCTAGCTCTTGGATCTTGGTGTGGGATGCTGTTCTCAATAGAATTAATGTGCCTTGGAGAAATGGTTTATTCTAGGACTGGAGCATGACATACATTGTGCCATAAAAGACATGCTTGAGACAAGAAAACAAAAACAAACAAAAAAGATGACAATAGATTGAATTGAATATCTCAAAATAACTAGTAGAAAGGAATTTAAGTATTCCCAGTACAAATGTCTGAGGTAATGGATGTGCTACCCACTCTGATCTGATCGTTCCATGTTGTNTACATGTGCCAGTGAGCATCAACCATACTNACATGTATAACTTCTATGGGTAAATTAATATATATACTATATATAGATAGATTTTATATATATAGTATATACATATTATATTTATATAAACAATGCCCCACAATTACAGGGTATTATCAAAAGGAGGTAGGAGCATACTGAACGATCTCTTAATTATCAAAGCTTGGATTACTGGAACAGCAAAACAAATGAACTAATATTAAACTATAACCTAATTCTAAAATAAACTCATAAGTCTTTCAGATATAGATAAGTTGAAGAGAAACCTATACAGAGTTCTATATTGCTTTGCAGATTCTCTGCCCTGTATGAGGTTGACCAGATCTCTGCATTCCACAGCTGTGGGGTTGCAGTGACTTTCTTTCAAGAACAACATGAGAAGGAGTATACAGAAACTTAACAGAGTGGAAATCGGAGACACCCTGTCTCATCCCAGTGATCAAGATTAGCATCAGCAGCGACAAGTTGTCCTGATAGTTTGTACCTTTGTTATGTGAAGAAAACAATACTGTATTTGTGATCTCCCTAAATATCTATTATCTTAATTTAAAAATGAAAAAATCCATCATAATTTAATTGAAAGATATTCTACAAACACTCGAGTAGACCTTGCCGTGCTTGGATACGAGTTCCCACAAAGAGCCTTGTACTAATTTGCCTCCCATGACTTCCCTACTGGGAGATGGTGAACCTTTTTGGAGGTGGGACCTCATAAGAAGTCTTTGAAACTTTGGTGGAGTGCCCAATGAAGCNTTTTTGNACCACAATTGTTCTCATTTTCTCCTTACTCCCCGACTCAGGAGGTGGGTGGCTTGCTNTCCTGCAGTGTCCCACCCAAAGCATGGGAACACTCCATCTTGAAATATGAACTCTAGACTGTGATGCAGTGTAACCTTTTCTGTTCATCGTTGTTTATCTCAGGCATTTTGCAGTAGTGATGGTAAACCAATAGAGCCCATTTCAAAACTGTTAGAATTATCAAAAACCAGAGAAGAGAATTTGTCACAGCCAAAGGTAGCTCAGAGATAAGAGGACTAAATGAATGTGGCATCTCAGACAGGAACCTGAAACATAATAATCATAATAATCAATCATAATAAATGATCATAATAAAAGGGCACAAGTAAAAACTATGGGTATATGAGAGGAAAAACTATTGACTTTAGTTAATAGTGTATTAATAGTGTTTAACGTTGATAAATGTACTACTCTAATTTCTCTTAATAACATTATTAATATTATTACTAGGAGAAATTAGGTATGGACTATATGTAATGCTTGGTACAATTTCCCAACATAAATGCAAATCCATGCCTATTTTCATAACTGAAATTTATTTTTTTAAAAAACTGACCCTACCAAACTATACTTTAATTGTAGATGTATGAACAAAAAAAGTATTAATGTGGAAACAGGGGTTGAAGTCAAGGCCTTATGCATTCTAAGGGAGCACTCTACCACAGAACTGCATTCCCAACCCAAACAAAGCTTTTTAAAATTAAAACATGAATATAGATGGAATTCAAGAACAAATAATTGTAATGAATGATGCTTTAGAAGAAATGGAAGATAGAAGGTATTTTTAAATCCACAATCAACTATTGTAGAACAAAAAAGGCCTCAAGGAAAACCAGTAGAGATAGACATTGGGCAGAGTTCTTCTAACAGTTATAGTATGAATCTGAGGAAGAAAACTAAAATAATGGGACAAAAATAATAGTGTAGAGAACTTCTATTATTCCAAAGAAGATTTCTTTAAATAACAGATGGCTTGAAAGTCCATCTTGAAAGGACACAGAATGCCTTGAAAGTCAAAACTAAACACAGTCTAATAAAATTAATGCATTTAAAGGAAGAATTCTCTACACATTCAGCCAGTGAGAGACTTATAGTGGAAAGAAAGCCAGATTTCCAGCATCCTTTCAGATGCCAAAACATTTTTGCCAGAATATTACTGAACAACTTTATTTAAGGAAATAAACTATGAACCATGACTGCTCAGCTGTATTGACATTCAAGTANAGTGGCTGCAGGCTAGCATGAAGATTCCAGACCCCAGGCACGTGTCTTTCATGCAGTGCTTCCTCAGGAGTCCCCAAGAGAACAAGGTTCATTCAACCAGAGCCCAAGGAAGAGAGTGAGCCCAAATCTGCACGCGCAGTGAAGTGGGAACTGAGGCAGGCTTTCGTGTTTCTCTGAACAATATGCCATCTCTGTGGTTCTAAAATGTTCACTGCCTTTTTCTAAGTTGTGTTATCNCAAAATGCCCAAGGTTATTAACTTACAAAGAAGGGCTTCTTTGGGCTCATAGTTTGGGAAATTCTAGTCCATGGTTGATTGTTCTTGTTTATGGGCCCATAGCAAGGCCATATGTCATAGCAGGAGAGTGTGGCAGACCAAAACNTCTCACCACATGGCTAGGAAGCAAAGAAGTGGGTGGGTNGAAGGATAGGAAGTGGGGGTAGGTCTCACAATTACTTTCAAGAGCAATTCTGAATGACCTCAAGGCCTAACACTAGACCCTATCTCAAAGGTTCTGCTACCTTCAGAACCTTTCAGAACCATTCAGGTCTGTAATGACATCCTGGAGATCAAGAATTAACATACAGGACTTGGCCAGACAACCAATGTCCATACTGTAGTATTGGCTAAATTGACAGCATTCTAGGAACTTGACATGTTAGAGTCACCTAATGGGAGAAATCTGGGTCCCTCATCATAGGCATTAGGATATGATATGAACAACAAATCAACTTTTACTATTTCAGAACTAACAATGTAATTCATCATATTTACAGGATAAATGAGAGAAGTCATTTCATTTTCTTAGATAAAGAAAAATCCTTCAATACAGTTCAGAATTGGTTTGTGACTTAAAAGCATTTGATCCACAAGGACAAAACAGAACTTAAAACACAAGAAAGCTCATGGCTATTGAGGAGATACTGTAAACCTTTTTTCTAGGCAAAGCAGGCAGCTTCCATAATGATCTGTATTCTTGATCCTAGCTATAAAAGAATTAAAAAAAACAAAAACAAACCAAGTAGGTGAAGGAAAGATATGTAGGGGGAAGTGAATGAAGAGAGAACATGGAGGAGACCCTGTAACCAAGGAAAATAAGTGAATTATGCCCAAATAACGTGACCAAGTACATGGAACATACAAAATAATCTGCAAGTAAATTTTGAGAATCTCAGTCGGTTCTGAAGCTCACTGGACTCAAAGTTAATGTCCTAGAAAAATCAATATAGTATTCTATGTTTCACTAACAGATAAATAGAGGTTTTTAATGTAGTTTTTACAGTAGCACCAGAAATATTAACTACCTAAGAACAGGTCTAAGGAAAGATGTGCAATACCTTCACACTGACAGAGGTGGCTGCACTGGATGAGAGATGTTAGAGGTCTGGGGAACAAAGCAGACACGACAGTTCTCTCCACACTGTTAGCTAGATGGAGGAGCGCAGCCCTCCTCCAAATGCCAAGAGGCTACTGTGCAAATTGTTAAGATCATCCTAAAGTTTGTATTGAAGATGAGATGATCTTGAAGACTCAGGTGTAGAACAATACTGGATTTGGAAAAGATGGTAACTCAGTGAAGCATTTCTGGGTGGTTTGCACAGTATGTTGTGCTAGAGAAATTGGAAAACTGTCCATATGTAGAACTGTCTTGACAACCTGGCTCATGCCAGTTAAAATCAGTTNTGAGTGGATTGCAGATTTAGAGGTGAAGGCCAAAATACTCACACCTCTGGAAAACAACAGGATATCTTCATAGCCTTGGAGTAGTTGATACTTCCTAACCAGAACGCAGAGGGCCCTGAACTTCAGCAATGAAGTAGACAATTTGCTTATGTTAAAACAAGTAACATTTGTTCACCTGGATTATAAAGCCAGGGAAAATTATGTCACAGTGTAAGTGAAGATAATGGTTATTGATAGAGGAATTATTTTGACAATTGATAAGAATGCCTACAAATCAATAAGAAGACAATCAACCTAGTACAGAAAGGGGCTAAACTTTGAAAATCCATCTGGAGNTTTCTCAGGAAGCTAAAAATAACACTGCTGTATGACTCAGCTATGGCACTTCTGGGCATATACCCAAAAGATTGTATCCTCTTCACAGGGATACCTGCTCATCCATATTCATTGCTGCTGTATTCACAATAGCTAGGAAAAGGAGGCAGCCTAGATGCCCAGCAACTGATGACTGGATGATGAAGATGTGGTCCATAAAACAATGGGATGTTACTCAGATTAAAGAAAAGGAAACTAGCCAGAAAATGATGGAACTGTAAAAACTAATCTAAGTGAGATAGTCCAGGCCCCAAAGGACAAATGCTGCATCTTCTCTCTCATGTGAAGATCCTAGCTTCAATATTTTAGTGTGGTGGAGAATCTGTGCAAAGCAGGAAATAAGGAAGGGAATAGGGTTGGGGACGGGGAGACGCTAAAGGAAAGAGGGTCATAGAATATAGGTAGAAAGAAAGTAAGATGGGGAAAACTGTCTGTGGAAAGATTTAGTCAGGGAGGGAGATGGGAAGATGAGGGTACAGGGTGAGGGGAAGATTAACTCGGATAAAGGGAGAAAGATGAAACCATTTGGAGAGCAAGATATGCCCACCTGTGCAACAAGAGCTTGACTCTTGGGGAGGGTGACCAACTCTCCTCTGAGTAGATTCAAAGAGAGAGGGAAAGACAGAGAGAGAGAGACAGAGACAGAGACAGAGAGACAGAGACAGAGACAGAGAGAGAGAGAACGAGAACATGACGATGACGAAGTGGCCAAGAATTTGCAATAGACAGTTCACACAAAGTTATCCAAATGGTCANTCATGATACATAAAGTTGCTTCATCTTTAGGGGATTGTGGAATAAACCACACAGTGTGTGTGACACACTCATGAGACTGGCTAAAACTTACAATACTAGTTGTTGATGAGTGAAATGATCACACTTGTTATATCCTACTGTGTTAGTAATTGATACAATTATTGTGGAACACTGACACTGTTAAGTGAATCTGAGTGTATACGTAGTCCAAGACCCTACAGTTTCATTCCTGGGTGTGTACCCTACAAATATGTTCGTATTAGCATTGTCTTTGATCACTCCAAACTGGAAACAAGCCAAATGCTTACCAACTGTAGAGTAAATAGAACCCATGGTGCATTCCTTCAGTGGAATCAACTAAGAAAATTGAAAAAATGACACACAGGAAAACCACTGCTACCTTTCATGACACAATGCATTTCAGAAACAGAATGACTGACAGACTAGGCATGAACACTATATAGAAAGTGATTACTTTATGTCAGTTTAGAAATAGGTGAAAACTGATCTGTGGTTTGAAATCAGCCAAGGGGTTAGCAGTAGAAAACGGTGAGTTGAAGGGCATTAGGGTTTGGGGGGGTGTGTCTTCACTCAAAGTGGAGAGTTTGTTAGTCTGTACTGGATGAATATTCTTCAGGCTGTACAGTTTTGATTGGTGGATTAGTCTTCAAAAATAATTTCAAAAGAAATGAGAGCTAGAACAACCAAGCTGAATGTATGGCTCACAGTGGAAGGGCTGTATGAAGTAAAACTTGGA
This sequence comes from Neotoma lepida, assembly GCA_001675575.1. Lineage (NCBI taxonomy): Eukaryota > Metazoa > Chordata > Mammalia > Rodentia > Cricetidae > Neotoma > Neotoma lepida. The sequence continues at coordinate 51,958 of LZPO01117096.1, forward strand.
GAGAGATACAACCATGGAGTGTTAGGATGTTAGGAAATTGCTGTTGAAGAGAGAGAGTGGTACTCTAGGCTCTTAGGAGAGCCTCCTTAACTTTTTGAAAGGATACCATACTCCTTAGGGGTTAGTGTCCTGATGTCTATAGTTTGNATTCACATGGTTCAGTAAAAATACAAATAAATAATGAAATGAAAATCATTATTGAAAATCTGTGATGGATATGTAAATACTGATAACATTTAAAAACACTGTATCTTTAAATCTTTCTTTTAATTATCACATCCTTTGTACAGAGAGAAAAAATTCTGGAGATGAGAAAGTTAAAATAACTTGCCATGTGGGATTTGAACCCATGACTATTCTGGATCCATGTGCTGGGAAAGAAAACACAGCCTTCAGGAGCTGGAAGGAGACGGAGATACTGTGTTATCCAATTTCCTCTTTTTACAGAAAAGGAAGCAGGCTGGAGAGGAATTTGACTTGCATGAAATTCTAGTGCAGCATGCAGGGTTTGAAAATATGAGTTGCCTTGGTTTTTGATGTTTTTCCAAAGAGCAGAAAAACTGTGGTGTATTTAACCCTAACCAGAGTTCACAGTCACTCTTTAATTAGTTGTGATACAAATAGATTTTGTATATTTAAATGCATATGGGTGGCAAATATATTCTTTCATTAACTGGCTGATGTTCTCTTCCTCCCAGTGGTGAGAATCCTGCTTGCCCCACCCATGCCAATGTGTGTGATAGTTCTCCATTGACCACTCAGAATGTGAGTGGACCCAACAGCCTATGAATGTGGCCTATCTCTCATTCAGTACCATGATCAGAGCCTGCCCATTGTTGTTAAGTCAGACTCATGGACAGAGTTTTCTTTGTAAAATTTATCGCCGTGGTGTAACTTAAATTACCTCATTATTACAAAAACTATCCCTTTGGGTGTGGTTTGTAAGCTACCAACAGCACATACCACTGCGGGTGGGTGCTTTTCAGTTGTTTTATTTTATTAGTCTTTATTTTTAAAAAAATAGTCTCATTTTGGAATTTATTTTCCTTTCAGCCCTTAGGAATTTTAAATCAGAAGGGAAGCCATAAAACTAAGAAAATATGAAAATAAATATTAAAGTGTGGTAATAGTAGTTAGGAGAATTGCCTCAGTTTGAGGGATGATTGTTGTCTCAGACATCAAGTGTTTTGACGTCTAAACACCATTTTACAGTGGTTCAGTAAAGAAAACACGGACAACAAAGGGAAAACAAATGCCAACTCTAATGCACGTAAGATTCTCAAAATCTGGGGGGAAATGGTCAGGGCATCAGGAAGCCCCATCAGGATGGCAGGCTNCAGCCAAAGCAGCCCTGTGGGAACGCCTCCTATATATCCCTTGAGGGGACCAGGATGGTGAAGAAGAACTTGTTGGATGACTTCAGCCTGTGGAACCTTCAGATATCACTCAGAAGCTGTCTCCCTCCAGAACAGAGCAGAAATACGGACCAAGTGTGGGAAGATTTTAAGGTCTGGGGAGGAAGAAAGTGCAGCAGGACAGTGGGAACACAGGTCCTGCAGTCCCAGCCCATACTTGCTGGCTGTTTGACCTTAGGCAAATTAACGGACCTTTCTGAGCCCTGAGTCCTGTCTATAAAATACCCATATATCTATATCATATAGTCGAGAGAACTAGATGGCATCCATGGAAAGCATTTAGGAGGTGTCTGGCTCATAGTAAATGCTTAAAAGCATTTTGCTGCAGNCTCTAAGGCAGGACTGAAAAAAAAAAGACTGATTATATGTTTCTGAGAAATTGTAAGACAGGGATCTTCATCTAAGGGCATTTTCAAGGCTTTTTCCAGCAATTTCCTCTCTCAAACAAAACCCACAGCAGCTCATCCACCTCTAGAGAAGGGGAAGCAGGCAATGCTGTCATCCTGGGTATTATGACTGTTCACTTGCATTAACTGAGCAGCTGCTGCCCACTAAGTACTGTGTTAGCACTCGAGAGTGTAAGAGGAGATCCTGGGACCTGTCCTAAAGGATCCCACAGTCTACTAGGAAGGCAACTGTATACTCACATACCTTTCACCCTGGCAGACACCAAACCCTTGAGAGAGTGGAGTATGTGAAGCTGTCTGTGGGAGGACAGGAAGACTCCACCAGCTCTTGAACCGAGTCTTTAGAGTCAGATAGGAGCACACAGTTGCCACCATCATGTCAAAGATAATGCATCTGAGGGCTCTCAGGAAAGAAAAGGGCAAGAGCACCAGTGGTTCTTCTCTAGAAGTTTCTGGATNCTTCTAGACGTGCTGATTTGGTTAGGGTCTTCATGGGTACTAGCCTAACATTTAAAAATGACCACGATTATTAGCCACCATGTGGGTGCTAGGAACCGAACCCAGGTCATCTGCAAGAGCAGCCAACACTGTTAACTGCTTTGCCATCTCTCCAGGCCCTAGAGTGGGCTTTTAAATAGTTTGTTTCTGAAGTTTCCATGGAAGAGAGGCATGAAAAATATCCGCCTTGATTGATGGTTCTATCTCCGTAAACAAGGCCAGCCGTGGAAAATGCCACTGGCCGCTGGAACCAGGTTCTGTCAAAGGCTTGACAACTCCATGAACAGCACTTTAGCATGTGAGACTGAGGAAAGGGCATGGTCCTATCTGTCACCTCAAGGTCATTCNTGNGCTCAGGTTCTTTGTAATTAATGACTGTAGGGCCCCTTAACGCCCTCATTCTCTTACCTTCTNCTGCTTCATTTCCTCCCTCCTTTTGCTGAGTGCAAATAGGTAAATACTCCATTAACCCATTTTCAGAGGCCCTTAAAAGATTATCCACNAAGAGTACCCAGAGTGATTGGCACACATCCCTCCAGGAATTTGGCCTCCGTTCCCATCACCTTCACAGGCCAAGAGTGATGAATAAAGAGAAAGAGAAATTTATTTGACTAAGAGGACCAAATGACTGCATTTTTGTTCATTGACATTTTTCCGTTTCCAAGGCCAGCACTTCATGCCAGATACATACCAACTTGGCATTGCTGCCTTGGTCTCTCATCAAANGTTGCTGAAACACATAATTCTCATCTGAANAAAACAGAAAAGTGTATTTTCTCTCTGATAGGAGTGAAGGTGTTTTCAGAAAGCATTCGTCTGCTGAAAAACTGCAGGGGACTAGATGGTACACACTGTCATTTTTATCTTTGTCACTGCTCCCTTGTGTAAGGTCACGTGACCTGATGAAGGCTGGCCTCAGCCCCTTCCCCTCAGTGTCTTCAGTATGAAAATAATTTTAATCTCATTGGTTGTGTTCCTTTATATATCCTATTTTCTTTGCTAGGGGTGAAAAATTATCTGAAGGATTTGTTTTCACGTTTTAACAGTAGAATGATTGTTAATAGTGGGCACATATCAGCTAAGGTTTGAATTTCGAATGTTCTTTCTACCGTGTGTGAGTGTGTGTGTGTGTGTGTGTGTGTGTGTGGTGCGTTCTCTAAGATGTGGATGTTTGGAATAAAAATGGTAATTGACCTTTAGCAAGGGAGCTGAGAGAATCGCTTCTGTATATTATATGGCTGTGAGCTGGATTTTAAATGTTTGATTAAGTTATTAGAGTGTTTTGCTTTGGCATAATGTACTATAAATTCATGATTGCTGGCCAAAGCAGTTAGTCAGTGGAGAAGAATAAATTGTTTTGAGAGGTGCTGCTTCAAAACCTGGATTTTTATTCTCTTGGAAAGATGGGACTTTAAATAAATCACATAATACAAATGAGAATTTCCATAATTAAGATTCTAACTAGGGGGCTTGCTGCAAGCTTTGAGAAGAAGAAAATGAAGAAAGACACTCCAGGCTGCTTTAATATTCTTTTAATTTATATTTTGAGTGTTCTANTTTGTTTTGGGGTGCTTAGAAATCAAATAGCATGAGACAAGGACACATGAAGTGTATATTGTCAAAGGCTAGTCTCTGAGACGTGAGGGCTTCTGGGAGACAGGCAGGCTAAACAGAT
>LZPO01117096.1:66621-77118 GCA_001675575.1 Neotoma lepida
CTCTTACTGGCTTGGACCTTGCCATGTGGAGCTCACCATGTAAGCTAGATTAAGCTAGTCTCTCAGGCCAGTGAATCCTGTGGATCCACTGTCTCTGCCTTCCAGCACTGGGACTACAAACATATACCACCGTGCCAGCCCCACCCCCTTTTACATGTATTCTGGGGATCGATTTCAGGTCCTTATTGCTTGCAAGGCAAGGACTTTCCTGATAGAGCTATCTCTCCAGTCCACCACTGCACTTCCCACAAGCTCCTGGATGCTGCTGCTGCTGCTGCTGCTGCTGCTGCTGCTGCTCTCCAATTCATGTACTGAGGGACAAAGCTATGTACCAGGAAACTGAACAGCTCTGGCTGGCTTGGTTAGATAGCTGTCTGCCTCTTTGGTTGGGTCTGAGGTGTGACCCGTACACAGCCACATGGCTTCCATGCTACATGGGCTTCTTTCTCAGTAGGTGGAGGGTTGAACCTTGGGTAGCTTTGGGGTTCNGGGCACTCTGTGATGGGGTTGGTCTGGCTTTGGAAGTTTCAGCAGCACAGCCCTTTCACTTCTTGATTGAAAAGAATCCTCTTCAGTCTTCAATGTAGTTCTGCCTCCCCAGCCTTCACGGTCCCAGCTGGCCTTCTAGGCTGAGAATTCAAGGAAAGTCACTGTGAGCTTTATTTGTGTCACCAACCCTTTCTTCTCTGCATCTCCCATCTTTGACTATAGTATCGCTCACTTTTCCACTCCTTCCAGACATTTCATGGAACCTTTGTTTCTTTCCTAGCCACAGAGTCTTCCTTATGATGTCAAGTCCTAACGATTCAGACTACGGAGTATCTCCATCATCTGGGCTTCGTGAAACNTAGAGAAAGAGCCCGAGTTCTAACAGCTTCTTAGCAGACTCCATTAGTATTTATTTGATAGCTGTTAAGAGCATCACCTACTTCATTAAGCCCTTACTACTATCCAGCAGAGAACTATTGTTGACATTGGCCAGACATGGCACACACGGCTCAAAGACACTGGTTCAGGGTCACCCCAGAGTACACTTTGGCTCTGCTCTGAACCCTTCTAACCCTCCATATTGCTGCCCCTCTCCTTTTCTTCCATCTTCTCTACAGCTCGGGGCATTTCACCAAAGCAAATACTGATCCAGTGCCTACTTTTCGTAGCTACAGCCCAAGCTGAGGGCTGGCATGTGTTCTGTTTGCCTTCAGAGCCCCATGTCAGTGACCACAGTATTACCACTGCTCAGCCGTGTGGCTTTGTGGCCGCTTACTCAGCTCACTTGACCCCACATGACTCACAGAAACCTGTATTTTTATTTATAAATGGAGATCTTTGTAGGAGTCACACCACAGGGACATTGTGTATGTGAGATGGTGTCTAGTAGCATTGGCCAATAGCAGGTGCACAATAATCCCACCTGAAGTTGCAGCTGGGTTAAATCCAGCTGCCTTAGTGTGCCATTCAAGGTCTTCGTTCTATACATTTCCTTGGCACTCACGATGAAGACATGAAAGTTGTGATGGTTGGTTTTAATTTTCAACTTGACACAATATACAGGCATCTGGGAAGTGATTCTCAATGAGGGGATTGTTTAGATTAGGCTGGCCTAAGGACAAGTCTGTGGGGGAAGTGTCTTGATTACATTAACTGTTGTTGGAAGACCCAGTCCACTGTGGGTGACACCATTCCCTAGCATTATATTCTAGACTGTTTAAGAACAGGAAGGGGGCTGAACAGTAAGCACACATGTATTCATTCTCTTTGCTCTTGACTCTCAGTTTGGCTTCAGATTCCTGCCTTAACTTCCACACAAGATGAACTGGAACCTGGGTTTGAAAGCCAAATAGACACTTTGTCCCTTAAAGTTATTTTTGTCAGATGAATTTGAAACTAGGACAACACTCATTGCTGTAGCCATGGCACTGCTCAGGTGCTGCTCTATTTTTCACACCATACTTCTCTGCTGCCAAACTCCTATCCAGTCTTCAAAGTCCAACAGAAATATTGCCTCATCCACTCAGTTTTTACAAGTCTCACTTATAAAGATAATTCTGTTCTAGGAGACTCTCGTGTGGCACCGACTCCTGTTGCCTTGCTCACCTTAATAAATCTTCCTCCGTCACCAAACCATTATGTTCCTGATCCTCTCATTTGTCTGTCTTGTCTTCACTGAGTGCAGCACTGCCCAACAGAGCCTTCTGCAGTTGGGGTTGGGGGTGTCCAGTATAATTGCCACTTGCTATGGGTAGCTATTGAGGACTTAAGATGTGGCCAGTATGGCCAAGGGCTGGATTAGAGATTTTATTTTACTTCAGTTAAGTAGCCACACGTGGTCAGTGGATAGTGTGTTGGACAGTGCAGAGAGTTGTTGATCAAAGAGTCACAAGGAATGAATGGAAAATAACAATGGTAACTAGCACCATGTGGGAGTGCATCGTTGCCAAAAGGCATCCTGGGTTTGATTTGATGTGGTGTGAGTGCTGGTCAGGGAAACATTCCTGAGGTAGTGATGGCGAATGAAAGGTCTGAGGGCATGAAAANGTGACGTCAAGGCATGAAGATATAAGTAAGCTCGTAGCACATGCAAATGGCCTGTGGTCAAAAGGAGCGTGGCTTATGAACAGACCTCCAAGACAGTCTAGGAGCAAACGTGGCTCCCCTGCCCCTTCCCTNTTCATTAAAACATCTAAAGCATTTCCCACTCTGCTTGGTAGGTTTGGTGTAAAGTTTCGGNTTTGGCTGGGAGACTCCACACTGAAGCTTCACTTCCTTCACAAAATGCTTTTCTGAAGGACCAGGAAACTGGAACATTGGTTCCTTCCATCCCCAGTAAGGAATCTTGGGTTTTTGTTTTAAACATCCTTCCTTTCCATGTGGCTTGGCTGGTGATCTGCCCTGTTTTAGGACTGTGGGTGATGTTCTCGGTATATTCTGAACAAGCTATGCCCTCAGGTAGCTGCTGGCCCCTNCCTCCAGACCATGTCCCATTCACCAGGCTCATTCATTCAGCAAACTTGTATAGTGCCTTCAGCAAGCAGAGGCAGTCTGGGGCGGGGTTGTTCAGTGGAGAAAAAAAATTGTACTGCCTCTGACTTCAGGGTACTTGCACAGAGGTTCTCCAGGCAGCTGGGCCACCAGCTCTCCTCCATGGCTACAATGTTGAAGGTCTGGTGTCCTGTTCTCCTTGGTTCCTGCAAACTTCAAACATGAATTTTCCAAGTCACCCTACACTGCTGTCCCAGCCTCTCAGCCACAGAGTTGAGCCGGGAGTTGCCAAGATGAGCTGGGAATTGTCAAATACTCTTGCTATGAACTGTCCATAAGCTTTGTGTATTCTCTCCAGGAACTCTTCCCCTGCTTACAAGTGGGGAGCATGTGCACTCTTCAGAGAACTGAGGTCTTTTAATAAAAAGAAACATATCTTCTTGTTTAGAACGAACTTGTCCACACATCAGTTCCCCTTACACCCTGGGCTCACAAAAGAGCTCAAGCAAAGAAGCAAAGTGTAGTTCCCTAAATCTGGCGGAATGGTAAGAAGCCCAATTAAAAAAAAAAAAAAAACTACCCAAGTTCTCATCCAAACAAGTTGTCACTAAAGAATGAAAGCCAGATGTTATTTTTAGTGAGGGATAACTATGTGGCCATGCTGTAGATTGAACCTGGGGTCTCCAAGGATGGTTTCCACGTGCTACGGTAGCTGGACTCCCAGGTAATGGTGGTTCACATTCTTAGTCTTATATCTGAGACACACATTCATGGATGGTTAAGCAATTGATGCCTAAGCCACACCCCTTGCCACTGCTGCACTCATGCACCTCAGGTCAGCTTTAGACCATCACAGTGAGCTGCAGTGGGCTGTGAGTTCAGGGTGGGAAGCAGAAACCATTGTCAGAAAGGGGGGAAAGGACAGATCCAGACAGAGCTGCCTCCAGCTCCTCAGAGAGGGATCTGCTTTGGTTGGGAGCCCTCCCACCCACCCAGTAGCATACTTCAGATAACTATCTACGAATTAAAGATGAAATCCGGCCTTGGAGTGAAGAGCGGCCCTTTGGGGTTTAGCATTACAGCCTGCTGTACCCCAAGGCTGATTCAATGGCAAGCTAGTGGGCCAAAGGAAGTGTTTTCTCTAATTGGCTAAATCTCCGTAGGAAGGCCACTGAGCCTGCTACCGCTTCCCTCACGGCGTTTCTCATCTCAGATTTTTCTCACAATTTTCAAGTTTCAGATACAATCCATTGTTCACCGGCCTTTGAAACATGGCNTGCTGGTATCAGAACTTCCTTAGAGGGCAGAGAAAAATGAGAGAAGGAACAAGTGATGAGTCAGAACTTAAAGGGTCAGCAGGGAGCAAAGCAGAGATGAACCCAGTGGGCAGAGGCAGCAGTGTCTCCCTGGAGATGGGGTGGATCTCAAGGTGAGTCAGGCAGGTTGGTACAGGTATTCTACCCCATGGTGGGGTCCTGGCTCACGGGCGCAGCCGGGCAAGGCTAACCATGAAGATCCTGNGGGAGCAGCCCAGCCCGGGGCCTAATTCCAAGCTCTTGAAATGCCTCTGGGGCAAGGCCTCTGCCCACCTGTGAGCAAGCCCTCTGAGGTTCCCTCCTGTGAAAACTGAGGACAATAATTGTAGCTCCTTNCCTCCTCATTTTAACCAAATTTTGAAAATAAACTTTTTATTAAAAAACTCTGAAAATAAATAAAAATATTACACATCAAAATTAAACTGCCTCAAAGTCTATACAACTCAACAAACTTATATGGTTAGAGTAATCGGTCGGGATGGAAGCTGTGGAGCTTCACATTGAATTTTACACTCTCAGTATTAAATGTATTTTATGCACTATTCACCACCTAAATAAAAGAAGATCTATGACAGAATTAGAACTAGATAGCGCTGAAAACCATTAGTTTTATATCCTCTTTCTTAACTCACGTCCATCACCTACATTCAGCCCTTCCTTGTCCCCTTATACTTAGCTTTTCTTGTTGTTTTCTCTTCATGTTATAGTAAACCCACATGTACATTTATTTAATCAGTGGTTCTCAATCTATGGGTCGTGACCTCTAGGGGGCAGTGTGGAACGACCCTTCCACGGGAGTCACCTAAGACCATCGGAAAACAGATATTTACAATATGACTCATAACAGTAGCAAAATTACAGCTATGAAGTAGCAATGAAAGTAATTTTATGGTTGGGGTAACACAACATGAGGAACTATATTAAAGGGTTGCAGCATTAGGAAGGTTGAGAACCACTTGTATGTACACACACACACACACACACACACACACACACACACACGCTAGATTCCACACTTGAGAGAGAACATTCAACATGGGGCTTTTTTCTTTCTCTGATTGTGTGACTTTGATGAATTTTATACATTCCGTGTCCATTCATTTTAAAGGTGAAATAGGTTAATGATTATAACACCCTTAAAAGACCAGTACTCAGGACATGTGGTTATTATTTTATTATTTAGACATGAAGAAACAAGAAAAGACAGCTCCTTGTACACCAATATGATCTTTGGAGTCCTGTAACAAGAGGAGTTTGGTGTTTGTACTATTCATCAGTTCACATTCACTCTCACTGTCCTTCTTTAAGTGCCGTTGGTGGACAAGGCACTCTTCTATGCCCAGAGATGATGGAGAGCTGGAAATGGGAAACTGTAGCCTGGGAGACAGACCCAGCCATGCTGCCTGTTGTTTAAATAAAGTTTTATTCTAACTCAGCCATGCTCATTCATTTATGTATTGTCTGTGGCTGTTTTCATGCTTCATGGGCAAAGTTGAGTAGTTGTGACTGTCGGCAAGGGGCCTACAAAGCCTAAAGTGATTACTGTCTGGATCTTTACAGAAAATGTTTGCTGGCAACAGCAAAAAATTAAAAAAAATAAAATACTGAGAGCTGAGAATGAGTGTCCTGTTACCATTTTATACAAGGTGCCCTTTCAGCCAAGACCTAACTGGTGCATAGGAGTGAATGAAGTAGAGGAGAAGAAAATATTCCAGACAGAGGGGACAACATTTGCAAACTCAGAGAGATGATCAGGCAGAGGGAGTTCAAGAGCTGAGTGACATTCCCCAAGGCTGGGAGCAGAGGACATATGGCATAGAACTTAGCAAAGTTTAGGTTTTGAGGGAGAGACTGAAGGATTTTCAGGAGGAAAATAACACAATTAGCTGTAAATTATAGGGGGGCTATCTATAATCGAAAATAAGACTTTTAAGAATTGAGAGGGAGGCTGAGGCACCAGAATGGAGGTGAGGAGACCAGTGGAGACAATGCGGAAGCAGCCAGGACCGGACATGACAGTGGAATTAGGAGAAAGGAGTAGTTTAGAGACATGGCAAGGGGCTGTACTGCAAGCATCTGTCAGCGGGGCACATGGGAATGTCACATAGGACGGGGTGGAGCCTTCTGCTGATGTGGGAGAACTGACTCAGGATGGAGGAGGTGACCATGCCCATCCAGATGTAGGGTGGGCTAAACACAAGGAAAAGTCTGATTGGATTTTTTTTCCAGCTGTACGTGTCCCCCATTCCACTACTTTAATATCATGGAAATTCTTTATCAGATGCTGGGTGATACATAGGCTCTTAAGTCCACCCACTTATCCCTACCACATCCTCACTTCCACAGAAATTGGTTCCCTTCCCCCATTGTGGGGGAGGATTCCATTGCTACTCTCAGGCCCCTGTGATCTCTCCAGCCTCTCTCCAGTTTCCCAGTCTGGCCAGGCTATTCTTACTTTTTCTTTGGGGGTTCCTAGATTCTCTTCTTCATAACCCTAATCCCTTTCAGGCTCTGGAGGAGCCTTTTATAACCACAGCTCCCAGAGTACCTTCCTGTGACCAGGCATTGGGCACCCACTGTCTCCTGCATGACTGGGGAGCAACCTGCACNCTCTGTTCCCTCCTTTTTGATGGATGGGGATGGGAGATGGGTAGATCATATAGGGATGCTTGGTAAGAATTTTGATCCTTACTCCGAGTGAGCTGAGAGTCACTGGGATTTGGGGCAAAGTAATGATGAGTTTAACATGGTTTGGGGACAGTTGCTGTAGCAACTCATGGGAAATGGGATGTTGGAGATAAGAATAGAAGAGAAAGTCATAAGACAGCTATCAGCCCCTCCTCCCATTTCTCTCCTGTAATAGGATTGGTCAGGTCATCCTTCTAGCCAAACATCCTCCAATCTCAGTGGCTTGTGAAATGTGTGTTCTTTTTCCTNATATTTGGGTCACGGGTTGGTTGAGTGTGGCTGATCACAGTTGGCCTCACAAGGTTCAAGTTGTAGATTAGGTCTAGAGATTATAGTGTTCTGATGGCAAAGAGATGCGATCATGTCAAGTTATACAAACATGTTGGAAGCCTCTGCTCACATCACATCCACCAATCTTCTATTGATCAAATCAAGTCATATAGCAAAGGTCAGCATCATTGAGGCAAGGATATATGTATGCAAAAGACACAGAAAAAAACCTTAAGTGTGAAATTCTCTAAGAGGGAGATGTGGAGAGTATTGAACCAGTGGACTCACCTGCCACACCCTTCTGTCGTGTCAGTGTTCTGTGTAAATATTCTCNCTCCGTGTTCTACTACACCCTGACTTATCTCCTGTTCCTTNTCATCCATTCAGGTCCTTTTGACTCACAGCCTAACTCACAACTCACACNTTGATGTCCTTCCTGTCTGCCTTCCATAAACTCCTGCTTTTTGGTTGCTCNGCTTCCCAGCACATCCCAATAGGTTTCTTTTTACCATATGACTTATTCATCTCACACATATTTAGGAAACTTCAGTGACCAGCCATTAAGCAACACAAAATTTTGTTAATGTCACTATTTTCTGTACCCTTTTCATTGCCAATCTACGTGACACTTGACCGTTGCTAAACATAACTTTTAGTCAGCTTCCTTTTTTATCTTTTTGATAAAGATATGCATTTCTAAACACACAAGCACAAATAAAAGTGTGTGTGCATTTCTTGCCCTCTGAAATCTTGAGGGGTGTGACTACTGTATTTTGACAGAGGTGAAAGGACCCTGGCCTCTTACCTTCTTTCTACCCATTTAGTCTTCTTCTTGTATTAGGTTTCTCTAAAGAGACAGAACTGATAGAATGGATACATATACATACATAAACACACATATGTGTGCACGCACACACACACACACACACAGAATTTATTAGAGTGGTTTACAGGCTGTGGTCTAGCTAGTCCAACAATGGCATCTCTCAAAGGAAAGGCCAAGAATCCAGTAGTTGTTCAGTCCATGAGGCTGGATGTCTCAGCTGGTCTTCAGTCTACAATGGAATCCCGAGGAATAAGTTCTAATACCAGCAAAGGAATGCCTCAGGCAGCAGGATAGATGAACTTGCCATTAAGAGTGAGGGCAAGGGCTGGAGAGATGGCTCAGCAGTTAAGAGCACTGACTGTTCTTCCAGAGGACCGGGGTTCAATTCCCAGCACCCATATGGCAGCTCACAATTTTCTGTAACTCTAGTTCCAGGGGACCTGACACCTTTATACAGACATACATGAAGGCAAAACACCTATGCACATGAAATAAAATAAATAAATTAAAAAAAAATGAGTGAAGGCAAGCAAGCAAAGAAGCAAAAACTCCTTCCTCTGTATCCTTTTATGTGGGCTGCCACTGGAAGTCNTGGCCTAGATAAGGTGGATCTTCCCATCTCAAATGATCCCGTGAAGAACACTCACAGGCAGGTCTTGCTCCTTGGGTTTTAGTTGATACCAGATGGAGTCAAGCNAGCAACCAACGTTAGGCATCACACGTCTGGTCTGTTCAGGTCATGGTAGGCCTCTCCCTATGTGTATGGTCATCAAAAATCATTTGACTGTGGCTTTGTCACTATCATCCTCTGAGCCTGGAAGACTCTACTCTTTTTTTTCCTGTCCTTTAACAATCGCCTCCTTTGTAAGTCCCTCCGCCTCCAGTTGGCCCTGCCTTCTTTCTTGACTTTTATAGTTCAAGCCATTGCCCAATTTTGTGATTTGCCTTGTAATTCATATTTGTTGATCTTATCATTCTGGGTCACAGGTACTCTAAGATCCTTCTCATCCAGCCCATAAGTATCCTTTGCCTTTCCCTCTGCATATAAAAAGGGTCTTCTTTATAGGGCATAACATCTTACTGTTTTTGACCACATACTTCTATATTTCTCCATTTTCTTTTTTTTTGGTTTTTCAAGACAGGGTTTCTCTGTGTAGCTTTGTGCCTTTCCTGGAACTCACTTGGTAGTCCAGGCTGGCCTCGAACTCACAGAGATCTGCCTGCCTTTGCCTCCCGAGTGCTGGGATTAAAGGCGTGAGCCACCACCGTCCGGCTATTTCTCCATTTTCTATTCCTTGTTTCATCCCTCCTTTCCTTTCCAGATATTACTCAAATATTGCCTCCTCCATGAAGTCATAAGCATGAGGGAGTGTCCAGTCTTTTTGGACAACATGAAGTTGTCATCTATATTATTGGGTCACATTGATACCAATCTTGGGAGGCAATGGGGCCTGTGGTCCACAGGTAGGACATTCTTCTCCCGAGTTTTCTGGATCTCCTTCTTAGCACACATCACATGTGCCCTTGATCTTCAGTAGACCTATTTGCCTTCCTCACCAAACTGAAGACCCTTTAGAAAGAGATATTGCTGGATTTGGTGTCTCAGACAATGGCACTGAATAGATACTCAATAAACACTTTCTTATTTAGTATACAATTGAGTTTTGTTGTTTAAACAGGAGTATAGGCTCTTTGAGGGTAGCTCTTGCCATCTCTCTCTTTTACTTCCCACACTGTTTTCTAGATGAAATATAGGAGCTTGATAAATTTCCAGTAAAATGAGTTACATAGTATTTTAGTCCTTCAAGACTATTGTAACAGAATACCATGGTCTGAGTGACTTANAAACAAGAGAAAGTTCTTTCTCATCATTCTGAAGGCTAGACAGCAGATCAGTTTACTGGTGAGGACTTGCTCTCTGTTCATAGATGGTGACATCCAGCTGTGTCCTCAAATGGCAAAAGGGTAGGTAGTGCTTGTGGTCTGTTTTAATAAGGGCACAAATTCCATTCATGAGTGCTTCATCCTCATGAAGAATAATCTTTCAGAGACTCCTCCTTCTAATACCCTCACCTTTGGAAGTTAGGGTTTCAATGTGTGAATTTGGAGGGACACAGACATTCACATCAGAGAAAATAGAAAACACAGGAGGTAGCTAAGGTGAACAAAGCCAAGTGCTGCTAGTTAGACAGGCTAGTAATTTTAAACCCTTACAGGACTTGAATACCATAAAAACAAATCATGATCTTGAAGACTGAAGGCAAAAAAAAGTGTTTTGAGAGCTCTTCACCTCTGTCCGTAACTGAAAAGATATCTTTTATGTGAGACAGGTAGCTATGCCCATTGCACACATTCTCCAGAATGGTACTGAATTATTTGAGTTATTTTCTGGTACAGCAATGGTTTGGGTGGTGGTGG
>LZPO01117096.1:105279-140495 GCA_001675575.1 Neotoma lepida
GTGGGGCTCAGTTCTGTGGTAGGCTCTGCATGAGGCCTTGTCTCCTCCACCTCTCCCCACAATCATCTTCATCTAATGCCAGAACTGAATGGCACCTTCGCTAACTTTAGAGCAGTGTTCTCCTTTTGCTGTAGGAAACACTGAGTCATACAGCAGTAGGGGACCCCGGATCTCTAGCTCTCAGGTTTCTGGTCCTGGGGTGTAGGCACAGCACCAGCGCACTTGCCTACCTTAGCCATGATTTCTCAGTAAGTAATAGGGAAACCACGAGTGAAGAATGTTAGTGTAGAAGTGTAGAGGGTTGACATTTGCTTGATCTGAGCTGGCTAGAATAGCAACTGTCTTTTAAGAAAAGGAATAGATGTCNATAGACCTATAGATGTAGGCACCAAATCTACTAGTCCCTGGATCTTATACTTCTTGGCCACCATACCCATGAGAAATATGTTTGTGATCTGTATGAGTCAATTATCTGTGAATGCAAAAGAGATTTGCTGGAGAAACCAAGAATTCATCATTCTTACCCGTAATGGGCTTCTTGGGGGTTCTGTGGGAGCATGTTGATCATGTCACAAACTTGAGACGGGGAATTGAAAGGCTAAACCTCACTGGAGAGCCGGTCCAAGGAGAGAGTCTGCNAGTTAGGTGATTAGAAAGAAGGTCGACTCCCCAGTGCTGCTATCTTCACATTGGNAGAATGGTGGGGCCATCCAAAGACATGGTGGGACCAGCCATGATGAGAAGGGTAGGAGAAGTCTTCTTAGGGTAGGGAGGGAGAGGAGATCACATCCCAGAGCTCAAAGCCTTCCAGACCTAGACACATGGGAAAAGCCAGCCCCAGGGATCTCTGGTGTTACCTCGCTATTTNAGTCAGCACCAAAAGTGTCTCCCTCCTTCCTGCCCTCGCTGGTTGCTTCTCCTTTTNCAGAAATCTGTCCATCCACGAAAAAGTTCCCAGCCTGTGGCTACTGAGCGCTGACCAGGTTTTCCTGGTGGACAGGCTCGCTGGTGTGCCCTGCTCACCTGCCATATATAACCAACTTACCTNCAGCTAATTAGCCGGGCCTCAGTGTGGAGTCCCAAATTGCTGTGTTAACGATGGCAACCCTCCCTCCCCCAGCAGTGCTGATTTCCCCAGCTCAGCATGAGGGACTTCAGTAAGATCTCTTTCCAATGATATAATTTGATTCCTCCATGGGAAACNGCTTTGGTCTAGCTCACTTAGCACTAAATCTCTCCATAGATATTCTCATTACTTAATCTTTTCAGGCCCCAGACCAGCCCAAGCCTCTTATTTATTTATCTGGGGCCCTGTTTACTTCCCTGTTGTAAATTACTTCTGGCTCCTGGAGGTCTGATTGCCTCAGTGATAGACTAATAGCGGGGAGCTTCTGCACATGCCTTGTGTGATGAGGCAAATAATACACTTAGCTTGTGGGAGAGAAAGACACCCTCTATTTGTTTCAGTAGGGGGATATTACTCAGAGGAAAGGGTCAAATCATTTACCTCATAGCTGCTAGTGGAAGTCAGTGTAATTACTGACAGAATTATGTGAAACAAATTGTCATGCCTATAAATCAGATTCCCTGGTTCTCCAAGGCAGAGGGGAATTCTGTTGGTTTGAAAGGGTTCTACCTCTCACATGGAATGGGTTTCTAACATAGTGTTGGTGGACAGAAGGTTGGCCAAAGGGGCGTGCCCTTCCCTGGCTCTGAACCCTTACTAAAAGTGGGCAGACGTGGTCCCCAGGCCTATCCAGCCCCGGCACCTGTGATTGGAAATAAAGTTTTATTGGAACGTGGCCATGTCAGTAGTTTACATATTTGCAGTGGCCTGTCTGTGAGATGTGGTNCAGTTCTGACAGAAACTGGATAGTCCCCAAAGCTTCAAAGAGTTACAATCTGACCCTTTACGAGAGAGTTGATGGACCTTACTCTACCAGTAAGCCCCCTGTAGATCTTTGATATCGAATTGGAGGGATTAATCTGGGTCACTCTTCTGGCCTTCTCGTCTACCAGAAGATTCAATCCCTTGGCAAAGAATTTGGAAGGGAGGTAGACTAGTTATNCCCCCATCTTATCACTTTAGTATCTCTTCATTATGGTGTCTCTCAACCACCTGCCTGGTGCCTTAGTGGGCACCAGGAACCTATTTGACAGAAGAGAATATGGAGGCCCTGAGAGGTGAAGCATTTTGCTCAAGCTTCCTCACTGAGAACTGGGATTCATACCTTCCTTGTCTAGCTCTGAATTCTTATTTCAGCGGAATTGTCCATTTCCCTGGGAAAATGTGAACTGGCTTTGGCAGTGGAGGAAAATTGATCTGTGCTTGGCCTCTCTCAGCAGGAGAGCTGCTGAAAGGGGGCCCATGAGCAGCCAAGTCAGAGGAGGCACAAGCAAGAGCTGAAGTGAAGGGGTCTTATTTTATCCAGTCCACACTCGTTCTGGGTGGAGAGTGGAGCTGGCCCAAGAGACTGTTATCACATCGGGCAACACAACAAGGACTCATCACGCAGCAAGCCAAACCCAGAGGAGGCCTGGATGATAGGGAGCTTATTCATGGCCTTCACAGCCTCTGTGGTATGGTCTGCTGGAGCGAGAACGTGGTCCACGTCACTTCCTTATGAGTTCTTCGTGACTGAACCGGAAGGCGGACCCTGGCTGTTACACCCTTAGAAACACTTTCCTACACTTAGGCAAGAGGGGAGCAAAAAGGATTCTCCGAACTTCTGACATGGATATGAGCAAGCTGGTGGGCCCACAAGCCCATGGAAGTCACCTCTGTGTCTGCAGGAGCTGTAGATNCATCAGGGTGAGGACAGGAATCAAATGCACCTTTTCTTTTTTAAGTTTCTGAGATCAGAGCCTAGAGGATAAAAGAAAATGGTGAAAATCATAGCAAAAAACAGAAACAAAAAACACAGCCATGTGCAGCGTTATTAAGCNCCAGGTGTTATTCTCAACACCATGGTCTGCAGAGTCCCCATTGCTCACAGCCATCTGTAAGGTGGATATTTCTGCTTTGTTTCATAGAAAAGGAAGTGAGGTCCAGGAATGATAATTTGCTCAAGCTAATAGGCACATGATGGAGCTGGGAAGCCAATATGGCTGATTCCTTGGCCACTTGCATGCTAGGGGCAGGAGGTGGNCGCCACAGACGAGTGGCCAAGTTACCGTATCTCAGCTTGGCTACCAGGGCCCAGGATTTGCCTGTTTTTGAGTCTCCATAGCCACTGTGTAAATAAATATGGCATCGGCCAGAGATGGAGAGACATTCAAGGAGGGTGGCATATTTAAACCTTCCTGTGGTCTGGCTCACAGCAAGCCTTTCTTGGTTCTCTCCTTTCTTGCCAGCAATGCTAAGACACAGGCCCAGGGTTTTCCAGCGGTACCATCACTGTTCTTTGTACTGTGCTGAGCTGTGCTGCAAGTGGGATGCTCCACCCCAAGCTCAGCTGCTTTCCTGGTGCCACAGTTGTGTGTGGACTTCCATACAGCAGTGAGAAAATATCCAAGCAAAAGTGGGGAGANAAGACCTGCTAGTATCACATTTGTTTTATGGGAATTGAATTCTACCAGTTCAAACTGTCCTCTGCTGAACCTTTAGTTCAAGAGTGCTAGGCAAACCTGGGCTCCTGCTGCTTCTGGACACCTGTGCAAAGACTTAAGCACGTGAATAAGCCATGACACACACTTGCCNTCTCCTCTCCCTTTCCCTAGACATACACACACCTACTTTGTCCATGCCACTCCATGCTCTTACTGCTGACCCACTCTCCCAGCCTTCTCTTTCAAGACCTAGCCAGGCTGAGCAACAGTGCTGTATGGTTTTTAAAGAGTAAGCCTTGTCTGTGGTAGGGTTATGGCAAACCTGAAATGCAGTAATCCTTGCAAAGCACTTGGCATAGTGCCTTGCGCTCAGCAAATGTTAGCTGCACTTACACAACTGCCAGGGCTCAAAACCTCCCATTCAGAGAAGGCTTTGTGGCCTNCTCACTCAACAGAGATTCTTGCATCCATCTGTCCATGGAATTCTTCAGTGTGGTCATCAGAACCACATTGGTCACACCTTCTTAGTATTTTTGGCTTTATTTCAGCACACTGCTATTCATCTTTGGTGTTACTAAACAAGATGTTTCCTGTGTTTCTGCATTCTCCTTCCAACAGCATGGTGCATAACCATGCTGTCTACTGGGTAGGTTGTGCACAGAGTAACCAGTTAATTCATCAGCCCATCTCAAGGAGCTGCCAGGCTGGGTGAAGTGAAGGGTTTGGAGGAAATCATTCACTTGTGGTTTTTCTTCTGCTTCATTGTTGCCCATTTATTTATTTGTTTTTCTTCTTTTCAAGAGCATGAGTGTGTGACGCACATGCATGTGTATCTCTATGTTTCTTATGTGCGGATGCGCAANTGTACAGGTACAGTCTCTGTATGTGTATATGCATGCGTGCATGAGAGCATGCGTGTGTGTAGGCTTGTGGTTGATGTCAGGAATCTTCCATCCCTCTTCTACTTTATTCTTTGAGACGGTGTGTCTCAGTCAAGCCCAGAGCTCACTGATACAGCCGGTCTCACTAGCCAGATTACTCCAGGAATGGTCTATCAGTTCTTTCTAAGACTGGGATTTCAGGTGGGCCTCCATGCTNACCTGGTATTCACTCAAGTTCTGAAGATCCAAACTCCAGCCCTCTTGCTTGCAGGGCGAGANTTTTGAGCCACTAAGCCAGTCCCTGCTGTTTCTTTTAAAGAGATTATATGGGACAGTCCCAAGGTGGAATCCTGCCTACAGAGGTATTGCATTTGACCTTCACACTTTTTTTTTTAAAGAATTGAGTTGATTATATTTAAAACTAGAGTTGATGAAAAAGTTTAAGTTTCTTTTCCTACCCAGTGCCGCAGGGGTAGCATCACAGAGCTACATCCTGGCACTCTCTCACCGGCAGTCTCCCCAGCGCTCCTACTGCCTACATGACTTCTTCTTGTTTACCTTGTAGCACTTACAAACACTCCCTTCTTCATCCTCTGGTGGCATCCCACATACCAGTTCTATAGAGCAGGGCCCTGGCTTCCCAGGACGAGAAGCAGGAGCCTCATGTCTCGGATCCCTTGGGCTGACTCTGGAAACCAAGAGTCTGATGGGCTTGGTCAGTGTCTGCTGTCCTTTCACCCCTGAAAAGTAGGTGGACATTATGGCCTCCCTCCTACAGAACAGGGTGCCCAACAATAGAAGTGCCTTCAGGTGCTCTGATAGAGCCTCAGAACCATTGGATTAGAGGTGGGGGAAGCAGGAATCATTCCCATATGGGAGTCTATGTGATCTGTTGACCTGCACAGAACATCCTCCATCTCCATCCATCATTGGGGTACAGGCAGGGAGGCACAGAGAAGATCTCACACTAGTATCCCCTCACCCCATCCCACTCCCCGAGGAAGCCCCATGCCAGGGGGAATTTTCCCCTCTGGGGAAGGTACCCCTCAGCACCCTGTTCATACCATAAGGCGGGTCTTACATGGAGGATAAAGTTGCCTCATGGTCAAGGTCAGCCCTGATATTCATCCCTCTGCCCATAGTCAATGGAGAAATGGCCAGGGCTGTTTTTACCTGAAGCATCTACTCCATCTCAGGGTATTTTTGTGGCCCGGAAGCTTCTCTGGTCTCCAGATCTTAGCAACATTATTGATTTGGGGTGTGCTACCAGCTGGACCAGCAGTGGTTCTCTGGCAGGGATCCATTTGTGGTAAAGACACTCCCCTTGTCAGTGATCTCCTCTCTGATTGTCTAAACAGGGAAAATATATACCCTTTTTCTCTAGTTTGATGACTCAAGAGCCACTGGGCCCAAGACATTATCTTACAGAACGGTTAGGAGCAGCTAGCTAATTCATTTTCCCTACTTGTGTCACAGAAAACGATTCCATTATTTATTTCAGAAAAAAAATGTGTTTTCATGTTGTGTATACATACATAGATGCACCATACAATGATGTATGAATCTCAGAGTCCTTTGAGAGTGTCCAGCTTGGATTATGTAATGGTGCCCAGGGTAAAAATGTTGCAAGAATTTTGAGGTCCAGCCAAGCCCACAGAGGCTTTGAGACATGGTAAGCTGAGACCCATGGTAGCAAGTCCTAGATTCTGTCACCTCTGGTGTGACTCATGCATCCACTTTGAAGATGATTTGACCTGTAGACTATAGGCAATCGGAGCTGCACTTCCAACCCTTTCAAGACCTCACTGTTGTGGAATATTATTTTAAGATGTATTACATTCGTTTATGCTGTGGAACATTTGTTTAGTGATGCAAAGATGTGTTGCATTCTTTTATGTTGCATTTGTTTAACTCTGTGAAGCTGTGTTACTTTGCCTGTCTAAAACACCTGATGGATCTAATAAAGAACTGAATGGCCAATAGCAAGGCAGGAGAGAGAATAAATGGGAGGAGAAATCTGAGAGGAAGAGGAGCAAGAGAACGTGGAGAGGAGGACGCTAGGGGCCAGCCACCCAGCCACACAGCCACCCAGCCACACAGCCACACAGCCATACAGCCAGCCATGGAGTAAGAGTGAAATTAAGATATACAGAAGTAAGGAAAGGAAAAAGCCCAGAGGCAAAAAGTAGATAGGATAATTTAAGTTAAGGAAAGCTGGTTAGAAATAAACCAAGCTAAGTCTGGGCATTCATAAGAAATAATAAGCCTCCGTGTGTGATTCATTTGGGAGCTGGGTGGCGGAACCCCCAAAAGAACAAAGAGTAAAAGAGAAAGAGTTAGAAAAACTAACAGTACCTCACTGTCTGTGTAACTTAGGAATCTGTGCTCTTTGGGCTCATACTTCTCTGGGGTCCACAGAGCTTGAAGAGAATCTTAAGTCCCTAANCAACCCCTAAGCAGATTCCTTGGTGGCATGGTGAAAAAAAAAAAAAGGAGACATGACAGAGTGGTCCCTGACTGTGTGTGGAGCAGAGTCTTGGGACAATGGTCCCAACCCAGGAATCAAGGAGCATCTATAGTGTGCCTCTCTCTTTGCCACTGTTACTCCTGCATGGTCAGGTATCCGGGCTTCATCCATCAAGTGATAGTCGANAGCTTGAACAGGATGATACATGACTGTATGGTTGAAGATCTTTGGCTAGTACACTTTCTGGTGCTATCACAAAATACCTGGGACTGAATCATTCTGAAGGAAGAAAGGCTGGGTTAGCTCACAATTCTCCAGGCTGTGTGGTCCAAATGCCCACTTCTGGAATCTGGTAAGGGGGCACAGGGCTTCCTCTTTCACCATAACCTCAGAAGATGTCACATGGCCAGACAGAGCAAGTATCTTAGTTACTTTTTGTTCCTGTGAAGANACACCATGAGAAAGTTTACTGGGGGCTCACAGTCTCAGAGAGTGAGTGCTTGACCATCATGGCAGAGAGTCTCTTAGCAGGCAGGGAGGCATAGCACCGGAACAGTAGCTGAGAGATTACATCTTGAGACACAAGCATGAGGCAGAGGGGCAGAGACTTTTGAAACCTCAAAGCCCCGGTTCCAGTGACACGCCTCCTCCAATAAGACCACACCTCCTAAACCTTCCCAAACAGTTTCACCAACTGAGGACCAAGTATTCAAACATATGAGCCTATGGGGGCCGTTCTCACTCAAACCACCACAGCAAGTATACTAGCCAGGCACTGTCTTCCATTCCTGACTTCTTTCACTGTTTCTTTGGTTTGTCTGTTTTGCTGGCCCACCCAGAGCTCACTCTGTAGTCCAATCTGGCTCTGAACTCATGGCAGTTCTCCTGTCTCAGACTCTCAAGTACTGAGGTTATAGGTGTGCTTCACCCTGCCCTGTGTCTTCCTCATCAGATAAAGCCACTAATGCACGGGGAGGGGGTACTCAGGGGGGCTAGAGAGATTGCTCAGTGGTTAAGAGCACTAACTGCTCTTCCAGAGGACCCGGGTTCGATTCCCAGCACCCACATGGCAGCTCACAACTGTCTGTAACTCCAACCTCTGACACCCTCACACAGACATACATGCAAGCACATAAAATAAAAAAATTTAAGAAGCCACTAATGCAATCACGAGCCTCTACCATTATGACCACAATTTAATCCTAATTACTACCTTTCAAAGGCCCTGCCTCCAAATCGCATCAACAGGCCAATCTGAGGATTACATTTCTAGTACTTTGGGGTAAGACATTCAAACCCATAGCAACAATGAAAAGCAGACCTGGGTTTGAATCTTGACCTAGCCACTTTAAGTCTTGGCCAACTTCCCAGAGGCTCTGTTTTCTGTCCTTGGTTTTGTTTTCAAGAAGGATCCTAGCACCTGCCTCGCGGAGCTGTTGAGCGTAGAGCTCATGGCCCTGCACAGCAGTTAATTAACACAGGCTCGGTAAACGTTTGCTATTTTTATCGACTGGCTGGTGGAGAGCAGTTTCCCCTGTCAGAAGTCTCCAAGGCACAGAAATTTAAAACCGAATTATTGAGCAGCCCCTGTGTGCTGGTAGTCTGCAGTCTCGAAACAATAGAAAGCAAGGTTGTCGAATATTTATTGTTTTCTAAGAAGTTATTTTTCACCTTATTAAAAATGNTTTCAGCGTGCAGGTTTGGAAATGAGGTCTTGGTTATGGTTTTCAAAGGCATGTAGCTGCTTTCTGGAGACTTTTTCTTCAGACAGAGTTGTAAGAAGGGGTGACCTGTGCTTGGAATGAGAGGCCCAGGAAGACATGAGGGATTGAGTCCTAGGGGTTTGGGGCAAAGGCTCTCTGCTTGAGAGGATGGAGAGCCCCCATGGGAACCGGTTGTCATGCTGGGCTTAGTTACCAAAGCCCGGAACAGAACACTGAGGCTCAGCCTCCAGGATGTGAGNCCAGGAAGTAGTGTTCCAGGTGGGCTGAGTGCAGACCTAGGTCCTGGCCAGGCCACCTTATGGGGTTCACCACCTTTTGCCACCTCTCCTTCTTGGCTGGTCTCTAGGTGTACAGCTATGGAGTCACTGGAGAGGGGACTTGCTGGGCTGTGGGGCAGCAGGACAAAGTACCAGAAGTCAGCCTGCTTAGGTTTGAGTCCTCAACTGCTTAGACAGATTATTCAGGCTTCAAGGCCGTGTTGTTTTCATCTGTGCAATGGCCACAGTGGTAGCTAACTGGGACAATGACATGTAATGCATTATAGCACAGCCTGGAACCAAGCAAGCCTCAGGCCATGCTTGGCAATAGCTATCTTCTTAACATGGGGTTGTTGGGAAAGGTTCTTGGGAGAATGTTCCAGATTCTCCATGTGACATGGAATGCAGAGACCTTCTTGAAGAGGAAGACCCATCACTATTTTATTTTATTTTATTTTTTTTTTTGGTAAACTTTCCTGAGCTTTCGGTAGTTAGAGAATAAACCAAAAACTAGGAACAAGTTTAATAAGGCCAGGGAGCCACTGGGGGTGAGGCTGAAAGAGGCACTTGAGTGCTCCTGGGCCTCTGCTAAGTGCTGCCGGGTACTCTAACAAAGCCTAGCAAGTTCTCTCCCTGCCACCGTGGAGGCGGCTGCCAGGAGAGGGGTTTTGTCAGCCCCTAGCTCTGAACCATTCATTGCTCAGTGCAAGGCCCTCAGACACCATTGTGATCTGGGTGCTCAGGACATGGATAGGAGTGACAAGAAGGAGCCAGCCACCCAGCCACACAGCCAGTCACAGAGAAGAAGTAAAGAAAGGTATATAGAAATAGAGAAAGATAAAAAGCCCAGAGAAAAAAGATAGACGGAATAATTTAAGTTGGCTAGAAACAAGCCAAGCTAAAGCCAGGCATTCATAATAAAGAATAAATCTTCATGTGTGATTATTTGGGAGCTGGGTGGTGGACCCCAAAAGAGTAAAGAGTTTAAAAAAAAAACAATAGGCCTGTTTTGTGAGATTCTTAATCTGGTAGGGGTAAGGGATACATGTGAGAAACAGTGAACAGTGAGGTAGCTAGAATATGCATATATTTAAATGCGCTGCAGGAATATCATGCAGAGAAGGAGGTTTGGGGAGGGGGTGGAGGATGGTTTTAGGTAAGGCCTCACAAGATGATGACTGAATGACGGCCTGGGGAAGCTGGGGGTAGAATTAAGTTGGTAGCTAAGGAAAGAGCAATATGTATGAATGAATGAATCAATCAATCAACCATCAATCAATCAATCAATGAATCAATGAATCAATGAACCAGTGACAAAATAGGGCTATTGTATAGATGAAGTGTGATTGAAATAATTAAAGTATTTAGGATAAAGCCTGATGCATAGTATATCCTCAAGAAATGCCAGGTGTCTTTAAGTTTAGCAGAGTGAGTAAAGAAGTTGATGTCTGTTTCCTGAAAAGTCACTTTCTTTTCTTCCCTTCCTCTCTCCCTCTGTCCATCCTTCACTCTCTCCTACATTCTATCCTGGAAATGGAACNCAGGGCTTTGCTCATTCTAGGCANGTGCCCTGTGAGCTGTACCTCCAGCCTGAGGCAGCCCTCAGAGTGTTGGGGAACTTTGGCATGCTNCATGGTTTGTTGCATCTGACAGCCCTGTGGAGTTAGCAAGGCAGTTCCTCCCGGCTCACACCTCCCCTTGGAAAGACCAATGGGTCAGGCTACCCTCTACCTAGCACACTCATCCACTCGCTGCTTTACAGGTAGGCATTGCCTTCCTTAATCCTCACAGAATCCAAAAGGAAGGGCTTGATCATACTTGTTTGAAAGATGGCAGAAGTGAATGTAGCTACGATTGCAACCAGCCAGGGGTGGCCCAGCAGACGGCTTGCTGGGCAGGGCCTTGGAGATCATGGTACAATATCTGCTGTGGCATGCACAGTGAGNCTGTGTCTGTATTTCTCCCCACATCAAGCCTTGGGGTGCCATGCATGGGAATGCTGGAGACAAGAGCCTGCAGCTGGTTTGTAGTTTAACTGAAGTGGAAAGCTAGCCACTGAGCCAGGACCTGCTATTCCTGACAGGGGCTTGCTGGAGAAGAAGGCAGCTTGGGCCCTGAGAACAATAGCGACATTCCAGCAGGGAAGGGCATTGTCATCACCCCCAACCCAAACAACTGCTTTTTATCCAGCAAAAGGCTGGAGGGGCTGGCTGGGGCAGCCCAGAATAAGGCTGAGTCATAGGGGTGACAGATCAGCTCAGAGAATGGGGAGAAGCCAAGGTTACCTAGTGGTGTATGCTTTGGGACTGAGGAGAAGTGTACCCCAGGGCCTTGAGGGAAGTTGGCACTTNGAACAATAGGTCAAAACGGGATGAAGGATACTGTTGGTGAAGATGCCGTGGTTCCCTGAGTTTAGAAGGAAAGCTTGCTTATTCTAAGGCAGTTGAATTCAACAAAACTGTTTCCATCCATCTTCCTCTTCCACTGCCTTACAGTTGCTAGTCTCNGTGGGGAGTCCGAGGGTGGCATTTAGAGGCCTTCCACAGAAATTCTAAAACAATAGGCTAGACTCACAAATATGTGGTCTGTTTAGATGTCTGGGGTTGCTTTGCCTTGCTTTGAAAGAGAACATCCCAAGCATCTTGATTTGCTAAAAAATCTTTCCAGAGCATAAATCACTGGGACACGGGTGGGCTTGGGGCTGTCAGAGCTCTCTGTGAGATGGGTCTAGTTCTTTCTCCCATGATCCCTTNCACTCNCCCCTTTGCCCCCTGTCAGCTGGGTCCCCAGGCATTGCTTCTGCCCTGCTCAGGGGAGAATTAACAAGGCAAAAGTCCTAGAAGCTTTGCAGGAAAACTAGTCAGAAAGGGACAAGACTGAAAGATGACACAAGTGACCATTTCCCTCCACAGCTCAGGAGACTAATACCTTTTTAGTATTCCCTTGAATGGATAAGGATAAAGTAACATATCCAACCTTTCTTTCTAGCTCTGGGCCAAAGGCACATGCTATTGTACTCTGGGCTGCTAGCTCATATATCTGTTCATTTACTTTGATGCAGTTCTGGGCCTCCAGAGCAATGGGGAATGATGGAAAAACCATAAGGTCAATATTTTTCNGCTGTTTCCCCTACACATATCTTACCTATTATATCTTACCTATTCTTCCCAAAGCAGGGGCATGGGATTGAGCAGAGCCTGGCACAGGAAGGCTATATCTAGGATGGGGATGGGGGTAGATCTTGGCTGTTGGATTTCCCAGTTTAAGGCCAGGCTTTGTAAATTTGAGGCTGCNTATGCAATGTAGATANCATAGAAATAAAGCTGATTTGGTTTGATAAGTATCAGCCAGGAATACCCGATAATTTCCTTTTCTAATGATCTGTAGCAACATTTTGTTTTCTTCTTTCCTGTTCATGCTCTGAGAATATTACTGTGTTGAAGTNTTGTTCCTGTTCTCCNTAGCTTCCTCCTCAGAGCCATCTCCCCTATCATGAAATGAATCGTNTATCACTCAGTAGTGTGTTCATGCTGACCCTAGCCACTAAGCCCTGTGCCTCTATATATGAGGCAATGGCTCTGACTTGATTTTGACCTTAGAGCACTTAATCTCACCAGGCTCAGTGAGATCAAGTGACTTTACTAAGTTCCACTTGTAGAGATTGGGGTCTGGCTTGATTTGACCTGAAGCCTCTGACTCCTGGTATGTTGACTTCCAGGGTGGTCTGTGTCTTAGGTAACCTCACATCCATGCTTGGCTTTTCTACACAATTCGGGGATGTGGTCCTCCCCAGGTAGACGTTCCCATGACATCTAGCACAGTACAGCGTATCCAGATCCACCTAAACCTGCTGTGGCCCAGCAGCTTATGTTCACTTTGCATGATGACCTTGGGGCAGGAAGGAAGGGACCTAACTTCTCCTGCTTAAAGGGGAACATAGTGATCCAGGGCACATCTTAAACTTCCTACCTCCAACTCTCTTGGAGGGCTTGTTATAACAAATTGCTGGATTCACTCCCAGAATGGCTGAGTCAGGAGGTCTGGGTGGAGCTGGGGAACTTGAATTTCTTCCACTTTCCAACACGGTCAGGGGCTTCAGTCTGAGAACCATGATTGTAACAGTAGGTACGAAGCAGCGTCAAATCCCACCTCAGCAGCTAACTGCCTGACCATGGGAAACTTTCCAAGACTCTCAAGGAGTCGGGAGCATCCCCAGTAAAGAATGCAGAGTAATGCTACCAAGTCATGAAAATTTATGGAATATCACATTTGCATATCTGTGCTGCACATCACATTTATAGCGTTTCTTTTCCGAGCACTGATACAGCACTCTCCATGTGCTAGGCACTGGTTTGCAAATATACACTGTTTTCATGACAAGCCTGTGTGGTAGTCCTTTCCCTATTGTCTCTGTTGTGCAGAGACGGAGGCCAGANCCCAGAGGCATGCTATAATTTACCTGGACTCACCTGGCTGGAAAGTGTGCACAGCTGGGCAATAACCCAGGCAGTCTGGCTCCTGGTGGCCACATTCCGTCTCTGTGCAGTGTATGGCACCTGGCTTGTCATCAGCAAGTCTGCCCCCTTCCTAGGTAAGCTAAGAATTGCCTGCCGAAGGGCAATGAAACTTTTCTTTCTCTATTCCTAGACAGATTAACCGTAAATGACAAAGAGGCATGTTTTATGACCACTACTTGGAAATCCCACGCTTGGCCTCCCCTCTGATACCAGTGTGGTTGGCCCAGAGTAGCTGCTTTCTCTTTCTACCTCCCTGGCATTGAAGTTTATCATTGCTCAAGAGGAGGGTGCTTGGAAGAGGCCTGTTGGCTGGAGGAGTACAGGAGGTGGGTTGCGGGTCAGTAATAAAAGCAGAGAGACCTCTGTTGCTCTCCCATCCAGAGCCTTGGGAGNCTGTCTAGCGGGTGATAAGGAGGCTCGGCCTGAGGAAGGGCAGTGATGGGCAGAGTGGGAGGGGAGCAAATAGTTTCAGCCTGGCCGAGTAACTGAAGCTAAGAGGGCAGGCAGTGGGAGAATTCCAGCTATGTCATGGGAAATGGCTATGGCCAGGGCTCTGATTAGCTGTCGACCACAAATCCCCTGGGATCCTGCCAGGGGTCAGGAGACTGGGGCACCCCTCGAATGCCAAATGGCTTGCCTTATTTTACTGTCGGAGAAGGAGGCAATTTTGTGTGTTCTCCCTGTATGTATGCACTGGCACTGCCAGGAGCTGAGAGATGGGTGGAGACATGGGAGGGAGAGGGAGGCTAGAAAAATCCACTTTCTATTCCCAGGAACACAGAGGCAAAACCAGTCCATGCCACTGGGGCTCNGCATGATCTCAAAGCTGTTTTAGTCACTGCCTCAGAAGCAGTCTGCCCTTTCCTTCCCTTTGTGCAAGGTGACACATCAAAGTCTCTACCTTGTGAAAACCCTAAAAGGGGAAACATTGACCTGGATCCCTCACAGTTGAGGTGGCATGGAACAGTGGGGCTTCAAGGGAATGGATGTCACAGGTGAGTCCCCCAGGGTTTGCTTGCTTGACATCTTGGGCCTGGAACTGAGTGATGACATGTGGAAAAATCAACTCTGACAGCAAATGAGCCCAATGCTGTCCCACACTGGGCTCCTGGGAGGAATAAGGTGGTGTCACTTCAACCCCATAGCTTAAGCCTTTAGAAATGTTTCATTGAGGAGATAAAGGGACAGACTGACTATTTAATTAATTATGTCTAAAAAGATGAGAAATGAAAAACAAATCCTNGGAAGCTCTTCAGGGATATTTGGTGACTAAAAGTCTTTCTCTGAGCGTTTCATGGTTCCTTGTCATAGCAGAAAGAAACCTTTCTGCTAGTTTCTCGGTCACAAGGGTTAGTAGTTCAGGCCTTAGATGAGTCCGGTATGCAGTAGGTGAGTGAAATGTGTGACCTTGCACAGATAATGTCTCCAAGTAGTAATTTTCTTGTTACATAATGAGGATAATGTCCTTCCCTTCAGATTACTAATATAACTCCTGTGAAGTGTTAGCATGGTGAGGATAATGTCCTTCCCTTCAGATTACTAATATAACTCCTGTGAAGTGTTAGCATGGTGATAGACACGCTAAAGGAACATAGCTTTTTGGAGCTAGTGATGTTTAGGATACAACTACAAAGGATAGAAGACCCTGCAGAAACAGAATGTATACAAGGTAAAGGTTTATTTTCTATGAACTAAGCATCTGCAAATAGGAAGACTAGAGCACATATGACAGATGCTCCAAGATCCAAGTTGATTAAGCATTTTGTTCTAATACTGCTGTGCTTTGAGCTTATCTCAGTTCTCTAAGTTCAGTTTGAAACCATCACCTACATTTTCCAAAGGCACATGGAAGACAAAGTAAAGGGGGAAGGTCATGTGACAACAGCATTTTAAGGAAGGTAACCACATAATGTCCTTATATTCACATTAGCTTAGAGTTTGTGCTGCTTTCCCTAAGCTACAATCTCTGTCTTTTAATTGGTGTATTTAGATCATTTACATTTAATGTAATTATAGGTATGTCAAGTCTGTCATTTTAGTTTTCATTTTCTGTTATTTTTCCTTTGGTTTCCTTTTCTTTGTCTTCTTGTGGGTTACATGAACATATTTTNTAATTCCATTTTGATTCATTTATATATAGTGTTTGGAACATCTATTTACAGAGCACTTTTAGTGGTCCCTCTAGCCATTACATTGTATGTGCATCATATTCTATTGGTATCAACAATTTACCAGTTCAAGAGAAAGTTGGAGACCACACCTTCCTTTACGGTCCTTTACTCTCTTCCATTTGAACACAGTCCTAAATGCTTCCTGTAAATACACTGAGAACCACACCAGTTTCATTGTTTCTGCTTCAAGCACTAAACAAAATTGGGATAATTTAATAGAGAGATACATTTACCCATATTTGTATTCTGTCCATTGTTCTTTTGTCTCTGTTCTAAACTTCTTTTATTATCTGTTTATAGAATTGGTCTTTTTAGGATATGTCTTACTGTGACAAATTCTCTTTATTTTCATTCATCTCAGAATTTCTTGATCCTTTAGCTTTATTCTACAGGATATTTTGGGGTGTGTATTCTGATCTAACAATTCTTTTCTCCAAGCTTCCCAAAATAAAATAAAATAATAAAATAATTGAATTGCTTCTTTCTTTCGCGGTCTTCTCTGATGACAAACCTGAAGTTATTTGAATTATTTTCCTTCTGTGGGTACGTGGGTAAAATGTGTTTCCTTCCTCCTATTTTTAAGATTTTTAAATTTTATTTTTCAGTTTCCAGAAATTTGACTGTGACATTTCTTGGCTTGAATTTCTCTCAGGTCATCTTGTTTCTTAGCTGTTTACCTTTTGAATCTGTGTGTCTTTTCTCATTCGGGAAATGTTCATCCCTTAGCCTTTCAGTTGCTTTCTGAGCCCTCCCTCTTGTTCCTCCCTCTCTGTTGCTGTGGGTGTTGGATCTCTGAGGTTCTCATTATTTATTTTTGTTCTATTTTCTCTCCTTTATTCTGATTGGGTAACTTCTGCTCTTCTGTCCCACCGTGGAGCCTGTTTACTGCATCCTTAATTTTGGTTGTATATTTCAGTTCTCAAACTCCCATTTTGGCACCCTCTTGAAATCTGTTCCTTTGCTAAGATTCTAGAGTTTTGGTTTGTATCAAACATGTTCCTAAGGCTGGAAGGGTGGCTCAGCATCTATGAGCAATAACGGCTCTTACAGAGGACCCAGGTTCAGTTCCCAAACTTCCTGTCACTACAGTTCCAAGGGATCTAATGCCCTCTTCTGGTCTCCAGGGACACATGCATGCATCTGGTGAACATAAATTCATGCAGGCAAACACATAAACACTTAAAATAAACAAACAGNACATAGTCTGTATTGTTCATAGATGCTTTTGGCATGTCTCCTTGAAAATCCAATTTGATTGCCTTTATGGATTTGCTTTTTTCCTTGTTCGCATTAGGATGAGTGGGGTTTTTTTTTATTAAAATTGAACATTTTAGGTATTATGTTGTATAACTCCAGATCTTCTGCATTCTGTTGGCTTCCAACCCTGCTCTGGTCCCCACTCATCTCCGAGAGAGGGCCTCTCCATTACTGCTAATGAGTGGGAATTTCAGCTCTCCCCCAGATCCCTGTTGATATTGCCTGGGTAGTGATGGCTTGTTACACTGCCCATGTAGCCTCTTTAGGAAGGAGGTTGCTTCATCCCTGCTTAGTAGTGGCTTTTCACCTTCCTGACTCATCCCAAAGGTGATGTCATTGGAAGGAAGACACCTTGTCACTTACTGAGACTAAGCGGCCCACATGGTCTTCATGACGTGGTATAAGGAGATTGTTACTATCCAGCAGGAATCAGTTCCCTCCCCCGACCTGGTCTTCTGTGGTTTTACTCAGTGAGGACTTNGGCATATTGTCACAGATAGGTGAGGATAGAAGTATATTGTCGTAGGCAGGTCAGGGTAGAAGTTGGGGCTCCTTATTCACTCATTGGTGATAAAATTGTAGTTGTATGAATTTCTGTAGTATTCATAGCTGAGTGCTTACTGCCAGAAGTTATTTGTTTACTAGGCTGCCTCTTTTCCAAGTCTTTTAATAGCAACAACGAACTTCTCCTGTGCTTCTGTCCGTCCCCATTGCATCTGCGGACTGCTGGGGTTTTCCCAGTTCTTCTCTGGAGGATGTGATACACAAAGAAAGCTAAGAAATTACCATGCCTTGCCTTCNTCTCTCCCCTGTTAGTCTTCTGATACTTGTTTCATCTGATCTCGGGGCTTTAAATGGAACTCAGTAAATGAGTAAGCTGAAGTGTGGCTCTGTCATCCGCCTTGAAATGGAAGGCATCTAAGATGGCTTTTCGAGCATGTCACCAAGTACCTTGATTGCTCTGACGAAGCAGATGAGACCTCAGATGCTTTGCATATTTAAGTCCACCTGCTGAGTGTTTTTAATGAGTCTACNGAAACTTGGCATTCTGTGCCATCACTAGTGGAGTGTGAGATGCTCTCTATCACACTGGTGATGAAATTGACTACAGATGGAAGCAAACAGCACAAGGCAGGGTGGAAGGTGGGAACAGATCGCCTTCCACCACTGCAATCAGGGAATTCTCTCCTCCTGCAGATCTCAGGACCATGCTGTGGGGGCAGGAAGATTGTGAATAGGATGGGATGATGTCAGTTAGCTATTGGGGAGGGGAATTCATCAGGGCCATCAGGTCCATTGGATAGGCGCTCTCTCTCTCTCTCTCTCTCTCTCTCTCTCTCTTTCCCACTGTGTGTGTGTGTGTGTGTGTGTGTGTGTGTTTGTGTACATACACCCAAGTACATATGCTTGCAGGTACATTGTGGTTTTCTGTATACTATCTCTTAGAGGAGGTTTATGTTTTCAGGAGTTTCCCTTTATTGCCAACCATACTGATTTGTGGGAGGGAATAAGATGTAATAAGAACCATTGGTTTTCCTTTAACAGTCAGAATAACCTGGGCAGCTCATAATATTGAGCCTGACATTCCCCTACCAAGTTCCCTGAGGCTTCTGTGGGCTAATACATTAGTAAGGTTCTGTGGTTACAGATGTATGAGAAACACAAAGTTAAAATAGAGTAACACAGCTTCTTCATGAGACTATCCTAGAGTCTTTGCTGTGCTGCCTGTACTGGTGTACTGTGAGTTTGACAAAGACCNACCAGAGCCTGAATCTGCTTTGTTAGGAACATCATTCCCCTTAGGTGTCTTGAAGGGACATTTAGTGGGAAACATGACTGTGGACAAGGTCGAACATTTCACAACTTGTGAGGGGAGGATCCTTGGAACTAACCTTTGGTACTTCCTGTTTCCACTGTGCCTACTTCTGGATTCCAAGAATTCCGAGGAACTTTGTNCCACTGCCTCAGATTCATGCCCCCATACAGCTTATTTTAAACAGAGAAAGTCTTCAAATTCTGCCTTGAGTTTTCTGCAAATAGCTTCTGCAAAGACCAAATAGCTCTGGCTTCCCAGAGGCACAAACTCATGGCCATCATGGAAGATTCACTGTCTTCTTCCTGCCTTCATCCCAGCCCTCTGCGCATTAGCACAGAGATCTCTGCACATTTAGGGATCGTTCACATCGAGTTGATGTTGCCTGGGACAAAGGTGTGGGTGTTCGCCAGCCCGTGGAGCATTGGGTATGCCAGTCGGTTTGTTTTAGATCCAAATTGTTGGTGTCTTTGCACGACTGCATTCTGTGAACGTGACTCGGGCCAGAGAAAGGCTAAGATGGCTATCAGTTGCAGACACTGGTGTTTGACAGTGGTGGGAACAGTCTTGCTTTGTCTGAGCAGGAATGCAACTTCTGAAAGCTGACTGTGTTGACTTGAACACATTATCCTTTTGTGGAAGCAATGTGTGGATGTGTTTGGTAAATGGACCTTTATCTATCTCAAAGATTCAGGGCTGCTCTGTCAAATACCGCTGAGGCTAGNTACCGAAAACTGCAACCTCTGTGCATGTTGTTGTTCCTTTAATCAGTTGTTGAGCTGGGAGACCANAGTGACTGCCTTTAATTTTGTCACCTTAGAGCTGATGGATTCTTAGAGGATTTCTTTGTGACTGCTCCTAAGGAAGCTTCCATTTCCCGTGAAATGTGGCCAAGTGTTGCTGATGGGAAACCCTAGCAAGGAAGACAGACATGCTATCATCCNCTCAGCCTGGGCCTTGTCAACCCNAGTGCTGATGCAGGACGAGTCCCCAGAGGAGTCTGCAAGCAGCCTGTCCCTAGCATCCAGCATGGTCTAGGCCCAAAGAGAAAACTTAGGCCTGGGTATTAAAAATAAAGTCAGGTGTCCAAATAGCGTGTTGCAGTCTGTTAGTGAAGGTAGAAAAATGTTGTAGAGTTGGGGTTTATGATAACCATCCCTGTCCTCACTACCATAAAACACTATCTGCTGCTATACATTATAGATTATAGCGTTTGTCAAGACCATGGGGATTCTGCAAAGGGACATGCAAACTACGTGGTAGAATCCATGGCTTCAGGAAGGCTCTAAGTTGGATATTGGGCTTGGGGTCAGCAGGAATTATTTGGGGAAAGAAAATCACAGTATTTTTTCCATTGGCCAAATGTTCCAGGTNAAAGTAGCATAGGAAAGGTGTTGGGGTCTTCCTTACCCTCCTCTAGGCCCCAAATGAAATGAGGGGTGACTAGAGAACCTGCTTTGAAGTAACTTGTCAACATCTCACTATGAGTTTTGACCTGACCTTTGTCAGCAGGAGTGACATCCGTTCCATACACACCCCAGGAATTGGAGCTGGGTGGAAGTCAGAGCAGAGGTGGCTGTGGTCTTCTGCAGGTATTTTTGGAATGTATTTAATCTGAACAAGGGACAGTGCCATCTGTCCTGGGACTGTGGGCTGGGAATGGCTCACAGCAAACCCATGCTAACATGTAGCTGGTAATGGCCCTCTTTGGCTCCTCACGGGGGTTGGTGGGGGTATCCTTTTATATTCTGACAATGTAGCATGTAAAAGATGGAGGCAACTGTGGCCTCCTACTCTCTCCCTTAAGCCCAAGACACTCACAATATCAGAGGCAGAAATGATAACTTAATTTTATGTTTGTGAATATGGCTTTCAAAATGCATGGACGGAGTTTATAAAAGCAAAAACCCTGAATGCATTGATCAGGCCTGCTGGACCACTGTTTGAATGAGGAGTGTAGGAGTCAAGGTGACATGTCCACACAGCCCTATAGTATANCCTTAACTCCTGCACTGAGACTCTCAGCTCATCCCCTCAGCACACAAGACAAAGAATTAGATATTTGACTATATAGTCAAAATTACCCCCTATACACACCAAATGCAGAGTCATCCCCAAGAGCTGTCTTCCGAGAGCAGGTTCTACAGAGTGTCTTCAATAGACACTATTCACAACAGGCAACTCTCATTCAGAACCCTCCCTCCTTCCCTCCCTTCCTCCCTCCCTCCTTCCCTCCTTCCCTCCCTTCCTTTCCTGTCTTGATCTTCAGCCTGCTGAGGTGAACATAAGTGAGGGGCCATGTATTGACAGGTTGAGTGTCCCTCTCCACACTCACCAGGCATTTGCTCTCTGATTCATGAGGCAAGCAGCTGTTGCATTTGTCAATATACTCTTCCTTGGATTGACAAATGTACAACGTTGGCTTTATGCAATTGCAAGATAAGAGCAGGCATTGGTTCGCGGTCCCTTGACTTCAACCTTGGGTCTTTCTACCATAACCATGTGGCCTCTCTTGGCCTGTGCTACCAAGGCTGACCTGTGGCAGTGATAAACATGATAGCTGCCCGTGAGAACTGACAGCTCATCTTCCTCTAGCTTTAAACGTGCCTTGTCTCTATGGCTCTTAAAACTCTGTCTTGAGAGCTGGGTGAAGTGGTACTTGCTTATAATCCCAGCCTTTAGAAGACTGAGGCAGGAGGATTGGCCTAAATTTGAGGTAGCCTCATCTACATGGTGAGTACCAAGCCAGCTTGGGCTGTGTTACATGATCCTGTCTCAAAAGCAAAAACAGCAACAAAACTCAGAGTGTATGCTCTAATAGTCACTGTTCTNTGATGAGGAAACTGAATCACAGAATAAGGTCTCTAGGCTTGTATGAGGCAGGGGCATGATGTGAGTCCAGAGAGCTAGATGCCTACAGAGCCACTTTACCCCCTCAGCCCTCTCCCAAGCACTGCTCACTGAGGTAGGAAGAACAGTTCTCTAGACAACTAGCAGAACAGCCTAGGACTTTACCTGGGCTCTGCCTTGTTCTGCTCATAAACCTGGGAAGTGAGTAGCAAATGGCCCTGTCATCTCACTAAATTAAATTCCCAAGAAAGTGACACTGATGTCAGGTGAATGTGTAGCCAGTGCTGACAGGGTGCTCAGATTCTGGACACTGAACTCTCACGGATCATTTGGGTCCTTGACAGGAGGGTTGTCCCAGTATCCATTTTCCCTCTGCCAGAGCTGTTACTCCAGGCTGGCCTTGAAAGCAGTTAGCTCTTTGTGATAGTGCACCCTTAAAGATTTAGGCCATCAGAACTCTGTCCTCACAGTGCTCTGAAGCTCAGGGATGGCTCAGAAAGGAGAGCTGGGAGATACTCCCCTAGAGAGGGAAAATGGGAGCCATGCAGGCTGGAGGGAAGCACGCTGCAGGCTGTGACAGACTGCAAATGATGCAGTTAGTGACTACAGAGCGAGAAAGCCAAGGCCAAGAGGAGAGCCTTGCTTAGTGAAAAGCAAGGAGTGATTGCTACTTCTGTCTAAACATTCACCCCAGTGTCCTTCACACTTAGCCTCCCTCCCTTGCTCCCCGCCCCGATTCCTGACCTGCCACCTGGCTTCCAAGCCCAGAGTTTTGGTGGTGTGGAGAGAGTGTTTTCCTGCTCTGGATCTCTCTGATCCAGATGTCCAGCTGCAGAGAGCTCAGGACTCTCTCTTGGGGGCAGGAAAGGGTTGAGTTTTGTTCTTTCTAGATTGCTAAGGAGTTCATTTCAGTCATGTTTCCAGCACCTGGGGTCTGAGTTCAATCTCGGGTTCCCAAAGGTAAATGCAAAGTAGTCCTTTAAGTCACTGANCCATCGCTAGAGNCTCTCCCCCATTCCCGGGCCATTTGCAGATGGTAATGGGTCCCANCCTGGAGATGGGATCTGTTCTTCAAGGTCAGAGTGCTTTAGTGTTGACCCAGAACAGGAGCCAGGTTACCTGATTGCTAGTCAGCCATTTGACTCCCAGCATCCCCATGGTTCCACAGGCAAAGGGGAGGTGAAGTGGTGAGGGGGGACACTGCTGTTCCATTCCAGGTCTCATCATCCCTCTGTCAGGCAATGGGAGTGGGAGAAAGAGGCAGACAGAGGCAGAGCAAGTATGTATGCCTAATGAAGTATGGTGTGTGTGTGTGCGTGTGTGTGTGTGTGTGAGAGAGAGAGAGAGAGAGAGAGAGAGAGAGAGAGAGAGAGAGAGAGAGAGAGAGAGCGTGCACAGCTGGATGGGGAACTATTCCTTGGTTCCCTTTTGGCTGAGACCATTTTCTTTTCCTTATTTAGAATTTTATTTAGACCCAAGTGTCATCTGCTTGTCCCTGAGAACCTGCACAGCCTCATGGCTTTATCCTTATCTTATTTTATATTTAACCTCATTAGCTATTTGTGGGCCAAGCCTGGACCAGATCATAATGGCAGGCTCACAAGGAGGGAAACTCTGATGTTTATCTCTGCTGTGGAGTGTCTGGAATAGTAATTAACTTTGAGGTTCTGGATACAACAGGATATTGGGGGGGGGCACAAAAAGTCAGAAGAAAAAAAAAGGGCTAATTTGCAGAAATCTTCATGAAGTCAAAAGCAACAGTTTTTCTATTTGTAGCTCATATACCCTCATGTCTGAACATCTGCACAGAGTTGCACAGCAAAGAGTTTATTTTGCCATTGAACTAACTGAGTAACCTGGGGCAAGTTACGCTATCAGTTAAGAGTTCCTTCGTCTACAAAATTGGGAGTGAAATGAGACACATGGTTACAGCACTTAGCATGGTCTCTGTTGTATAGGTAGAGGCATTAACCAAAGTGAGGTGTCCAGCCNGCTGTAGCTAGTTGGTGCTCNGCCACATTCATTATGCTCATGCCTCAGATTCTTGGTGAGTCAGAGCTGCCTAACTTTGGTCATTCCTGGCTCCGGAGGAAAGAATGAGTTGGAATTGGATTTTTAATGGCATTCTCCAAGACTGTCCTCCTCATTCATGACACTATCATATAAACAGATTTAATAAACTGGTTTACATAATCTGTGCCCTTGACTTCTCAGGTTTTTCAGCGTCAGACTCCTTGTCCCTCCNAGATCTCATCGTCACCCACAAAAGTGAGTGAGTAGTTGCCCCTTTCAGCACCTCTTTTCTTTTAGATCCNCTAGAGGGTGCACCAGGGGTCTCTGGGGTCTGGGTCTGTTGGTGACAGATTTGGACAGTTCCAAGCCAATCATTATAGACCCCTCTGAGGTCAAGAGCCTGACTGCAGTGCAGATTGTACAGATGACAGGGATGGAGTTTAGGAGCTGGAATTAATCAAAGAGACTTAACTTGGGAAGTCGAAAGCCCGTGGTGTATTCTTCCATAAGGGAGACTGGATGTTTTTTGTCTAACAAGAACATGTACAATTTGTTTTGCCCCCAAACAATCACTGCCTACAAGCTGCTTTTTTATAAGCAATCAAATAAAATTTGTTAGTATCATTTCCTCTTAATTTGTCATGCAATTAGCATGTGATTAGAATCTCCCAGGCTGCATTTCTTCTGTGTTGGGCAGCAGAGCAGCTGGGANTCATGAACTTTATGGTGAGAAAGGTCTGCCTCCCAGCCCAGCTTCCTCTGGCCACCTTCATAGCTTTTGACAAGTCACCTGTGTGACTCTCAGTTTTCTCCACTGTGGGAGGAAAGTGATACTACTCCTTTGAAGGACTCCTGTGAAGATTTCATATGTATTGAGCATCAGATCTGGATGTAATGGTTTTTCAACAAATGGCAGATGTGATTGTTTTGATTTTTTTTTTAATGAAATTGCTAGTCACCCGTGCCATTACTCCTTCTTAGAGACCAGCTTCTGACTTCCAGGCTATAATTAAAAATTTAAGCTCTACCGCTGCCACGCTTTACATTTCATCCACTGCGACCCCTTGTTAAACATTTATTAGACTATTTCACAAATACACATTTTATAGAGAGCATCAATGCCAAATCACAATTAGGAGCAATTTTTATACCACACATAACCAAGGTCAGGAACTGCATATATGAGATGACAACATCTTCCTGGGCAATGTGCGATGCAAATGCCGTGCCTTCGTGGCNACTCCTAACATTTCAAACCGAGATACTGCATTTAATTAATCTCTAGAAGGTTTCATCTCGGGCTTATTAGGTGCATTATTTTGGGAAAGCAAACCAACAGCCCTGCTAGCCGTGCCAAGCGTGTTTATTCCAAATAGTTAATTAAATTGTGTCAGTTCCTGCCCTGGAGCTTTCAGGCTATTCTGTTTTTCTGCCCATGTGGACATTTTGTCATCATTCATTTTTATTTCCTCTCCGGCCTTTTAAAGAGAGACGCTGAGCAGCGGCCCAAGCATGTGCGGAGCTGGAGCATTTTGCAAAGTTAAATTGGTTAAATACGGCTGAGCTCTGCTCCTGGAGTGGACTCCATTTTTCTAGAATCCACTGGGGCTTTTCAGCATCAAAACAAACCTGAACAGTTCCGACCCTGAGCATGAACA
The DNA here is from genome assembly GCA_001675575.1 of Neotoma lepida. NCBI lineage: Eukaryota > Metazoa > Chordata > Mammalia > Rodentia > Cricetidae > Neotoma > Neotoma lepida. The sequence continues at coordinate 130,437 of LZPO01117096.1, forward strand.
ATAGAGATCCCAGGGATTCTTGAACCCTCCCCCCTCCCTTGCTTGAAGCTGTGTGGAAGGGGAGTGTACCCTGGAGCCAGGGTCCATGGAGATGTGCTTTCTTAAGCTGTGGCACTCTCTTGACCTGCAGATCTAAATGGAAGTATTTATGGAGACTGTTTCTCCAAGAAGCNTGAGGGACTTCCTTCTAGCTTTAGAGGTGCCAGTCCTGCTGGAGACAGTAAGGGGATGGGGCACGGGAAAGATGTTCCACTCTATACTAATATGACAGTATGATGTGTCCAGTTCTTAGACACCCAAGGGCCAGGGATGCTGAACACTTAGGGCAGGTTATATGAAACCTCTTCTTTCTAGTAGCAGGAGGCTCAGCCTTCATCCTGGCACTGCTAAAGCCGGCTTAGAGAAAAAGGTGCTTGTAGTGGGTGTCAGTGATACTAAGCCATTAATAGCGCTGTCTAGCTGTGGTAGCAACACAGTGTGTAAATTGTTATCAAATGTCCACTTAGGCATTAATGCTTTGCTTGTCACATGCCTCTTATATACCAAACCCTCTTCCAGCCTTGGGTGCTGGGTGCTCGAAGCCTGTTTGGTGAGTGCCCTACCTTTCTGCTCACAGGTATGTCTTGCCTTTAANATGGCCCTGAGCTGGGCCATCTGAGAAGAAGCTCATAGATATGTGATGTAGCTAGCTTCTCCTGAAGCTTCAGTGTGCCAGGTANTTATAACAGTTGGCATTTTATTGAACAAGCCCTCTAAGTCAGGCACTCAGCCCAGTAATTTCCTATATTTGCTGCAAGTGGCTCTCCAGAGTAGGCACAGTTATGTCCATTTCACAGACCAGGGAACTAAGGCACAAAGAAGCCAAGCCATGCATCCAAGGTCACCAGCTAGTAAATGGCNTCGCTGAGATTCTGCAGTGTGAAAAGGTAATGTATGAAGACAGATGTGGTGGTGCACACCTTTAATCCCAGTGCTTGGAAGGCAAAGGCAGGTAGATCTCAGTGAGTTCAAGGCCACCCTGGTCTACAAAGCAAGTTCCACAACAGCCAGGGCTACACAGAGAAACCCTGTCTCAATAAACCAAAGTAAAAGAAAAGGTAATGTTTATTCCTAGGATTACACTTGGGTCCTCGTGCTTATAAGTGGAATGTGGTGGTTACATGCTTGTGATGCCAATCCTGGGAGGCAAAAACAGGAGAATTCATGGGNCTCTCTGTCCAGACAGCCCAGCCTAAGTGGTGAACCTCAAAAGATCCCAGTGAGAAACCTTGTGTCAGAAAAAAAGGTGGATAGCCATGAGGTACAACATCTGTGGTTGAACTCTGGCCTCCACTTGTACACAGACACAGACATAGACACAGACACAGACACAGACACAGATACACACACACACACACACACACATACACACACATGCGACCACTGCTATGGATTAAAGATATATATGTTAATAGCAGTTTAATCCTTGTGCCAAAGAAAGCTGGAAAAATTCCGGCACTCTAGACTAGGTTGTAGGGAGAAGGGAAGTGCTTCGGGAGCTGAGTTGGGCAAAGGTGACATACACCTGGGAAGTTATGCCAATTGGGTCTGAAGTACTCCTGGAATGTGGGTAGAAGCAGGGCAAACATCCAGGAGCCAAAAGGTGTGCAGGTGGCAGTGCAAACCAGAGGCGCCAGATGATCNGAGCAGGTGGGCAGCAGAAAAGGGCATTTAGGAGGCAGGGGTGACAGCTGTGGCCAACTGGCGAGTAGACAGCTTTGAACTTCAAGCCACAGCCATCAGATCAAATCAGGGCATATGAGGTGTTATAGCCCTGTAGCCGATGGAATCCTAAGGGACGGGGGTTTCCCTTGGGGTGGTAGAGCATCTCCTTCCAAAGAGAGAAACTGCCACTAGTCAGCAGGATTCTGGCCCAAGCAGAGTGTCATTGTTATTTGGCAGCATCCACAGATGCTAGAGAGGGGATATATTTATGATCAAGAGCAAATGCTCTGCAGACTGCCTGGACTTGTATTCTGGTTCTTTTGTTCACGGTGTGTTTTTAGAGAAATGATGCAATCTCTTTATGCCTCAGTTTCTTCTGTGCCATAAAAATGGCACGATGCGTTCCTTGCTGAGATAATTCACTAAGTATGAGTTATTGTGGTTGNTGCAGTCTCTGTAAGACAGGGACATTGCTCTAGAACCCCAAAGCTGAGAATAAGACGCTTCATCCCCATATTGTATCATCCTCTGCTCCTCAGTCATCTAAGGCCATTAGCTCTGTTAATGGGTGACAAGGTACCCCCTGGATGGAGCCCCTTGGCTCCATCCTCCCTTGGCTCGGAAGGACTTACTTGCAGTTACATTACTAGAAGGCTAGTAACATAGGTGGGCTTCCTTCAACACAGAGAGCCTCATTAAGCTAGGGTCTTGGGTCTTGCTTGCAGCTTTAGACTTTCCCAGCCTCTGCACATCTGTGCCCTGTGGATACATCTGTGCTTCAAGGAATAGAATTGGCCAGGTGAGAGGCTGCTTGTTGTGCCCTTGTCCTCAATGGACCTGGTGGGCACGGAGCAGTAATAAACTGCACTTCCTCTCCAGTCCAGGANACAGGAAGCTTCAAATTGGACTCTAATTAACTCTGAGGGAACAATGGTTTTCTCCAGAGCCTGGCAGCTCTGACCAGGTCTAAGGAGGTGTCACGCAGCCTTGGAAAATAATTACAACCGAAAGGATGCCTCCAAAGCCTGGCTCCTGATGGTATACCTTCAACAAATGTGTTTCTCCTTCTTCACAAGGTTCGCTGCCCTTAATTGCCACCCTGCTTCATTAAGGGGCAATTAATTTTGTGACTTGGTTTTAAAAGGCGGTAATTGTAAGGTGAGGACAAAAAGCCCACAGTTAAACAGAATCAGGCTGGATGTAAAAGGTGCTTTCCCCTGAAAGATTAAAGAAGCAGGAGGCTGTATCCCAGGCAGGCAGCATTCCCCCAACCCCCGCTTGGCTCTCTTCCTTCCATTCACATGAGCTTCTGCTGTGGTAGGATGGAGCCCATTTCTTTCTGTCCAGGGTGTAGGGTTTTGGTTTGGGGATCTTGGCCAGTGGCCATCTTCCTGCCATAGAAGTCACCCTGAAAGACAAGATTGTGCCCAGAGACCTGGGGCCTTGAGAGGGTTTTGGGATATGGCTTCCAATGAGACCATGTGGCAGCCTCCACATGTTAGGGACACGCTGTATCTCTCTGTCATTTTAGATACACATCCCTTCTCCTGGCATTCACTGAGTGTTAACAGAGAGTGTCCGTGGTGTTAAACGCCCCTTGAGATGAAATTTGAGTGAGGGAGCCATTAGGAGTTTGTAGTCTAGAGAAAGAACTGGATGGTAAAGAAACAGGAGCTTCAGTTAGTCGTGGGANTCGGCAAAATGTGCCCCTCCCCAGGAAGGAACAGTGCAGGAGAAAACAGGGCCACCAGAAAGGTCCAAGAAGATGCCCTAGCAAAGGGCCTCCAAACTGAGGGGAGGAGTGGATCTCTGTTACCAGGTCACTGTGAGAAGAAGGAGGGGGCACTCTGGTCCCAGGGAAGAGCACATGCAAAGGCCCTGAGTCAAATGACACCACCAAACAATAGAAAATGAAGGTGATAGTGCTATGAGGATGAATGTCATGAGATAGAGTGGCAGGCCAGTAGTGCCATGGACCTCAGTGCTTCTGCCCATGAGATCAAGATGGCAAGCTTGGTCCACACCAGGGAAAGACAGTGAAGATGAGATGCAAGCACAGCTGTGCATTTGTGTGGTCCACTCATGAGGTTCATGGAATTCTTGCACACGCTTGGCTTTTCCCTNGCGTGACTGTGGTGGTTTGAAAGAAGATGGCCCCCAAACAGAGTGACACAATTAGGAGGTGTGGCCTTGTTGAAGGAAGTATGTTACTGTTGGGGGCAGGCTTTGAGGTCTCTTTTGCTCAAGCTTCCCTCAGTGTGACTTCCTGTTGACTGCAGGATGTGGGCCTCTCAGCTATTCCTCCAGCACCACATCTGTCTGCACGCCGCCATGCTCCCAGCCATGATGATAATGGACTGACCCTCTAAACTGTAAACAAACCATCTCAATTAAATGTTTCATTTGTAAGAGTTGCTGTGATCATGGTGTCTCTTCACAGCAGTAGAAAACCCTAAGACAATGACCATCCAAGCCTGGAACTTAACAACACTGATTTGGGCAGTTTGAGACACAGGGCCTTCTCCATTGAGCCTTCTGTCTTCTATTCCCCCGGCCCCCTTTAAAANCATGTTTCCAAATGAGTCTCCCTTTCATAAACTAACCCTTTTCCTGCCTTTCTCCCACACATACACACANGCTTCATCGCACATTCGACTGCTAACATAGACACAATGGAAATCGTACTACCGCAATGTAGTGTGGGTTTGAGAGTGGACCATGGTGTCAGACTGAGCTTACATCCTAGCTATACAAGTTGCTAGCCACATAACCTTGACAAAGGTCCTTAACCTCTTTAAGCCTCGGGATCTACCAAATGCAAACTGTACGTCCTCCGTAACAAAACACCAGCATGTCTCATTATTGNTGCTGTGTGGCACAGCACCATACTGGCACTTAGGTGATGCTTGGCAACGGATGCTGTAGTTAACAGTGTCATGCTATCAAGGAAGACTCTAGAGCAAAGAGGCAAGTAAGCAGCTCACATAGGAATGAAGACTGCTGGCCACTACCCTCATGCTTTTCTCCTCTTTGCTTCCCTTTGTATCTCTTCAGTCTCTTTGCTGATCTAGATGGGCTTCCGATCAGAGTGAGAGAGATAGACTCGGGCAGCTGCAAGAGGAGTTCTTTATCCCCAACCAACTTAGAAAGGTACACCACTTCCAGCTGTAAAGTGAACACCCCCTGTGGGAACGCCCAGTCATTCTGTATAGACCATGTTTTCAGTACAGGAACCAATTGCTGTGACCACTGGTCTGAGTTGGAGTGATAGGCAGTGCTTGTAGCATGATAGGAGGTGAGGGAGGTGTTAGGAGAGCAGAGGCAGTTGCACCATGCCCGATGGGGATGAGGACATATGTGGGCACTGGGGAGAACCCCCTCATTAAGGCTCCATGCTGTTGCCCCTCCTCTTGCAGACATATGAGGGGTGAGCACACTGTGAGGGGGGTGCATACCACACTTTCCTCTGGAGGCTAGACGATCAGGATTCCTGGTTTACACTCAGTCTTAGCACTAATGAACTGCTTTCCTATCTCTCTGTCTCGGGGCTGAATCCAGTGGGCAGTGACCCAACACCACCGTGATTTGTGGCCCTGCAGGAGGAGGGGAGAGCATGATTATGGAGGCAGCAATTACTCTGCCCAGGCCCCTGCCTGGCAGGGCCTTATCTTTATTTATAGCTAGCTCAGCCGCCCAGGCCCAATTTTTGCCCTTGAGTGACTAGTGCACTGCAGTTTTAGTTCATAAAACACTGTTTGTTTATAATCCTTAACGGATTCTGTTTTATTAAAAGAGAAGGCTCCATGCGGGATATAAATAAAGTAACCGGTTAAGGTTGAGTTCGTATTCACAGCAGATATGCAATGGATGGGAGCCCATGGCAGAATAATGCTCACTCATGACCTGAATTCATTTGAAAAGGTCTTTTTTCAAGGTCCTTGAGGTGGGGGCTAAACCATTTCCTAGCAGGGTAGGAAGCGGAGGAAGAAACAGGGCCTCCACANGCGCTTTGCTGTAGTGGCAACTTCCTTCAGAAGTTGATGTGGATTTTCATTTGTGAGGCACTGTGACAGGCAGAATGTCGTCTGTGTTCAGTTCCATGATTCAGAGGAAGGGGGTGTGATTGTGGTGGACCTAGAGCTGTGGCAGGGAGAGGCAGGGAGCCAGCCTCCAAGAGGCAGAGGAGGTTTTCTGGAGCAGGTGGCATGAAGGATGGGCCGGATTCTGACGGAGAAGAAAGCGAAGAGTAGGAAACCTTAAGAGTCATATCAAGAGCAGCAGAACTGTTTCAGATGCTGTGAGGGGACAGGTTTGCACAGAGCGTGGAGATGGCTCAGGAGACTGAGGTAGAGGTCATGTNTTGCTGCTAGGGAGGGCTGAATCCGAAGGGTTTTGTTCTTGATTCAGAGGCAGAAGGGAACTTCTGGGGAAAGGGGTGAGGAGAGAAGAGAAGAGAAGAGAGAGAAAGAGAGAGAGAATATTAATATTAATGAATATATTGGGCATGACTGGAGGCACCACTGGACCCTGATCCCTGCTGCCCTACCAGTTTCATTCATCTAGTACCAACCCTCAGAACAACCCTCTTCCCTCCCAGAAGTGATGTCTGAGCCCTGGAAGAATGTTTCCCACAGTGCCTAGCTGCTATCCCCCACTCCTCCCTTTGTAGTCCCTGCAGACTGAGGTGGTAGCCTCTGTAGGAAAAGTTGCCCTTGGGATTTCAAAGTCTCTGTGATGGCAGAAAGCTACATGCCTTATCCAAGACCTGTCTCTTATACACATCTAGATGTGTATAAGAGACAGAGTCCCTGCAGACTGAGGTGGTAGCCTCTGTAGGAAAAGTTGCCCTTGGGNTTTCAAAGTCTCTGTGATGGCAGAAAGCTACATGCCTTATCCAAGACCTACCACGTACTTCCATGGCTTCTGGGTAAATATCCCCTGGGGATGGGAAAGGTCTGTGGTGTCCTCCTGTTGCAATCTTACAGAGGTGCCCTGTAGTGGTAGCAAAGCCTTTCAGGCAACAAGACTCCAGGAGCTACTAGCACTGCCTCCTGCGTGCTTCTTGTCTTCCTACCATGGATCCAGTAGGCNCCTGTCAGGCTGTGCACATTCACAGAATAGCCTGTTTTTTTCCTTGGAAGAATCTACAAAGACTACTTGGGAAAAAAGATCCAGATCCCAGAGCCAAGCAGCATCTGCAGCATTAGCCATAAACATCCAGAAAAGACCACCTGGTAATGGGCCTATTTGTGGGTACTCCTCCCATGTGCCCATGGCTGACACCGTAAATGAAACACTAGACCATGGAGTCCGGAAGATGCCTCAGAATCATTCTTGCCCTAGTGCTGCAAACAGCACCTTCCAGTCAGTCCTAGTAAGATTCTACTGTAGTTCCTGCCTGCCTGGTGTCTTGGCACCCTTACTGCATACTAACTGGGCATATGACCTTCACACTAGATGGTCCACCATGCTGTAGGCCCACAGGTATGCAGCCTAACTACCATACCAGCTTCTCATCCCTCATATGTATTACCCACCTAGCACTTTCTGTACCCACTTAAAGTTCACAAACAGACTGGCCCACAACTGGAAGCTGCCAGTGATATGTGAAAGTAGGAGGCAATAGTGAGGGCATAAGCATCAATGCCACAGACACAAGATGCCAGGGTCTATCCCTGACTTGTCATTTATTATGTAAGCAGATTACCTAACCTTCCTGAGACTGTCTCCTCATCATTAAAATAGGAGTTTGGGTTAAATAATCTTGATTCTCTTCCAGCTTTGCCATCTTCTAATGTAATTAATTAACTATAACACCTTTAAATGTACAGAACTCAGTTCCATTCTCTTCTTTAGGGATAGAGGGAATAACATAATGAAACAAAGAGATGAAATGGTTTCTGGTTTTTATTACTCTGTAAANANAAACAAGAGCTCCATCATCATAGCAGGGCTAGACTCAACTCTGGGACTCCATTAGTCTGTCAGCATCATTAGCAGGGCCCTGGAGCACCTCATTCCCCAGGCCCTTGCTCCTGGCCTAATTGCACAGCTCTGCAGCTTGCACAAGGAAAATGATGGTGGTCCCCAGAGCTCTTTATGGACAGACCATGGTTCCATTTCCAGCCTCCTGTACCACTTGCCCATCATCAGGAAATTTTTTAGTATCCCCTGGACTCATGTCCTCCAGCTAGCCTTGGTTCAAAGGCCCTGTAGAGATTCCTCCACTGGGAAGAGCAGCCCATTTCTGGCTCTGGGCTGGAGGGAGGTGGCCACAGGCCAGCCAACNCGCTCCGTGCTGAGTGTGTTTGCTGCTCTTACGGTGTTTGAGCTGCGGTTAATATATCAATATTTGCTCGGGAGGGTATCTGGCACAGAGCAGGTCCCTGGGACACTGGCAGATAAATTGCCTTCTCCCGAAGCATTCTTCGTTTGAGCAGGGCAGGGATGGAGGGGTTATAGCTGTTGACAAGCAGCATGGAAAAGGATCCCCTGTGTTTCCCAGAAGAGCCTCAGCCTCACAGTTTGGCACTACATGATCTTGTCACTATCTCATGTTGTCTCCGCCACTAACTTCTTCCTCGTGTGTTTCACTCATTGCAGCTTTACTGCAATTCTTCCACCCACGTTTGACTTGACTGGAAGCCCCAGGGGTCTAACTCCTGCTCCATAGAGTAGAGTTTANTAGCTGTGAATGTGAAGCCAGGATCAGACAGCTGGGGATGAAGCCTGTTCTCCAGCTAGCCATGTGTGTTGGACAAGCTCACTCATCTCCCAGGGTCTCAGATTCCTTCAGAGACATGAGGATCCTGAGAACACAATAGCTGTAAGAAATAGAGAGCATCGTGCATGCAAAATAATTTGCAAAGCACCTTCTGCATAGTAAATGGCAGTAAATGTTCAATCTTGTTCATCATCCTTCTCATTCAGTCAATGGTGAGTCATGGGTCCTTTCACCTATTGTAAGTGTATCGAGGACAGAGCCCTCTATTTTTCTATATTATCTATTTCTCTTTAATGAACGTGGTACTAGGTATCCAGAAAAGGTTGCCCACAGTTTTAAGGTTTTAATGGAACTAACCTACACCAAGGCCAGCACCTAGGAAAAAAACAAATGCAAAGGACTTGTGTTCAGTCTTGGGAGGTTTATTAGTGCAAAGTGAGAGAAAGGAAATTCTTTGTATAGTTTCATTGAAGAAAGTCTGGCCTAGGAAAGGNCTCCAGGAAGTGCTGGAGCAGCTCTCCACTGTGACCTACTGTGAGGACNGTGCTACTAAGAACAGCCCTTAAGCTTATCAGTTGCTCTGACTCAGAACAAAGTTCTGCGGAATACTGTCACTGGTGCCATTTTCATTCTGCAGAAGTTTCTTGACAAGCACGTCAAATACTCTAATAGCTGGAGTACCCANAATCCACCATGCCCCTGGATGTGTTGTGTAAAAGAGCGTTAGATAGCAAGAATGGGAATGGGGCAGGGATGTGCCAAAGAGAGGGAACCCCAGCAGTGCTGCTGCTGCTGCAGGAAAAAGACCTGCATTCCCTGGGCCTGCACTGTGAACACCCCACAGATCTGCCCTCACCTGAGACAAGTGGGCCTGGCTTTTCATATCAGTCAGTCATCCCTGTAGGCCTGAAATCCCACCTCCTGGAAGAGGGTGGAGCCTGACTNTCTGTGTGTTTCTGGTTGCACTGTCGGTAGCCAGACCTCACAGAAGGGGGGNAAAGACTTTACCGACATTGTAGAGGAGCTCACAGCATCTACTACTGAAGATACAATGCAGAGCCCATTTTCCAGATGAGGAAACTGGGGGCCTAAATGTTTATGTCATTGGCCCTCAGGTACCTGGAACCAGGGATCACACCTAGGCATATAACCTCAGAGATTGCCCTTGTCTTCCGGTCTGTGAAATCAAGGTTGGATTTGGGCTTGTTGTTGTGAGACCATCCTACTGTGTCAAGANCATTCTCAGCTCTGACACTGGAATTCCCAAATCCTTGGAAGGCCCTTAATGTGGACAGAGGGTAGTTGGTGGGTGGGAGGAAGAGGGAGAGAGTAGTCACAGTGACACCACGCAGTGTGACCGGGCGAGACAGTTCAAAGGAAGGAGAGCTGTGATTCTCTCTGCTCTAGAAGTCACATTCCCCTCAGCCAGTGACTACTTAGGAGATGTGGGTGAGGGGCACTGAGCCAGGCAAAGCCCCAGCAAGAGAGCATCCTGTAGGGNCCGAGCAGGCAGGGTGGTCTGAGATCCAGGGTGGGCACAGAGAGGCAAGGCTTGTTCTGATGGCTGATCGGAGGAGGCGAGTAAGTTACCAGCCCCCTGAGGCCTCCTCAGGGAGCTTGCCAGAAATAGA